>JACBFG010000038.1:597666-614092 GCA_013435955.1 Diaporthe sp. HANT25 | reverse complement strand
CTGAGTCCTCCATCCAGCCATGTACAAGTCTACCCCCCCCCCCCCAACAATGCAGTTGTCCCAGTGCGGATGAACGGATCCGAGAAAGCATCCTGTTGCATTCATGATCGCGCCAGACATCTCAAGATCGCGCCAGACATCTCAAGAGTCCGAGGATCCTCCACCATATCGAGAAACGCGGCTCATCCTAGACCTCTGCCTCCATGGTACGGAGACGGATGCCGCGGGTTTTAAAGTCTGAAGTAAGGATCTGCATCCTAGCCGAGGAAGCACCAACCGCATGAGGATGAAGGAATTCCCAGGCCTCACAGCGGTCGCAGGTCGTGTCTCCGTCGCAGCAGCACGCCGCAAGCAATTCTGTGTCCCCGTAGCAGTACGTGACTTCCTCAAGATGTCTGAAGTGATCTGCAACTCGGCTGGAAATGGCCTCCAAGAAGTTGATCGCCGATTGCCTGGGATGGAAGCTGCGGTCATTTGCGGAGCCTGTCCAGGGATCCGCGAACTTCGTGACCTTCGAATGCCTCACACGATCCATGTTCGCCCACACGGTCAGGCGCTTCAGGGAGGGAGGAAGTACCAGAGCTAGATCGGGGACGAATGGTTCCACTCCTGGTTGCATCTCAATCAGGAACTGGAGAGGAAGCCGAAGAGTGAGGAGCTCACTGATCCCAGCGAGGTTGATCACTCCGTGTGGACCTAGGCTCGATTTGACGTCGCCGTAGTAGTGAAGGTCGAGATCCAGCTCTCGCAGACGCGTTAGCTTGGCCAGGCTATCAGAGAGGACAGCTTTGCCTTCTCGGTATCCAATTTCAAAGCTTTCGGTGGAAACAGACAATCGTTCTAGTGCCGGGAACCTCGTGCAAATCTGTAAGATACCTCGCGGTTCGCAATGGCTTCGTTCAAGATCGATGCATGTGATGTTCTCACAGTTCCAATCAACACCTGCAGCAGAAAGAAGTCAGTAATGAATCACCCAGCCAAGGTGTTTGGGGCTCATGTCTTGATGATTGATGGAATGGTATGAAGGAAGGTGTTCGGTGAGATGGCTTGCCTGGAGTCGCTTTGAATCGATTCCCACGAGCGTCGACTCGGTCCCACTTTCCATCATCATGAAAGCATTTGATTGTCCTTAGGCTAGTGATCCCCAGAAAGCATTCAAGTAATTCCGCTGCAAATGGCTTACTCTCGTCTCTGATATCTCCGAGCAATTGTAATTGAGTCAAATTCAATAAGAATGGGACCACTGGTTTGCGCACTGATTTGCGGTCATGTACCCATCGCCGTAAGCGTCTTACGGAACCCAGAGTAGATTGGACGTTATCCATGAATGAATCATACCCGGCCGTCAAGAAGTGCTTGGGCGGAAGGACCATGCCAAAATACAAGGATTCAAGATTGTTCGTTCGAAGCAGGATCTCGAAGCGCATGTGGTCAAAAACCTCGCAGTTATTATCCCATGTCCATTCCTCGAAAGGTGTCTCACGAATTGGTCGAAGCGCACCAGGTCCGCGTTGTGACCAGTCAACATGGCGTTGGTATTCATCAGAATCCGATGCTCGGTCTGCAATCTCCCGGATTTCCTTGAAATTAGGCCTTGATTCGAGGATAGCAACGTTGGGCTTCCGATAGCCTTCATCCTTCGAGGACCCCGGAACCTCGAGTACCAACTGCTTGATTTTCTGGCCAAGAACTTGGTTCTCATCAAGGGTGCGAAGGAGGTAGGCCATGGTGTCCGCATCCTTGACTATGACCGCTTGGTAGAGGTAAGGGCGAGCAACTCCCTCCAGCGTCTTCGAGACAAGGCAGGCGTTTCGTAGATCCTTCCGAGCCTGCGTATAGGCATGAGAAGATGCATCATCAAGGTATGGCTGCACCTCGTCAGGAGCCAAGTGCTGGAAGATGAGAATAAGCAGCTCGATGGGAAGGCTCGTGAGGTGGGCAACCTTTTGATCGGTAGTTTGTTGGCTCTTGGTTTTGGCGGTCTTCTTCTTGTGCCGCCTGGCAACTTTCTTCTTGCGCTTCTTAGGACGAGGAGGAGGAGGGGTTTCGAGAGTCTGCAAGATGGCAAGGCCAATCAAGCAAAGCAAGATTGCCATCAAAACCAACAAGTGGCGTATCGGCTCGTTGCGGGTAAGGGAAGGCATCGTGTTCGTGTTTGTGTGTGTGTCGCAGCAGCCGTAGTCTGTCAAGCATTGGTCAATTTAATCAGACAACGAGGCGTTCCCCAGATCGAAGCTTGTAGAATGGCCGTCGCTAATGGTGATTCGAGAGCACTTACTATCACATTGACTTTGGTACCGCTTGGTGAGGAATGGGATCAAATGAGACTGCAGCAAGGGGTGGCTTGAAGTCAGCTGCGGTGAGCTTGATGTGGCACAGGTTGACGAATGAAGGTCAAAAGAGAAGTTTTGAGGTACTGCAACCTTTTGGCAAATTTGAAGCCACCAAGTGAATTGAAGTGTGTAGATTGAATCAACCGTGGCCATTAGAGTGGTGGCACTGCGGACATCGTGCTCTCTAGGCCCGTGTGTAAAAGGCAAAGTGGGGCAGGCACTCTAAAACAGGTCCAAATTTTGAGAGAGAGCCTGGTTTTCAAATGATAGCGGGTGAATCAATCATCTTCAGGCGGATGGGTGTACATGTAGGCCAGCGAAAAGTGGACTCCGGCCATCAGTGCGCATACGTAGAGACTCCAGAACGGACCAAGGCTCAAGGGTTGTAAAGGAGCAAGTTCACCTCGATTGTCCGCCCCACGACCCAAACTGTGGCCTAATTTGTCAACTGTTCTTCAACTCATGACCAGAGAACTTTCTCTATGATCTGAGTCCGGTAGGCGCAAGGTCCACGAGGTTCAAACGAAATCCAGATGACAGAAAAGTCCGAAAAGCCATCGAGTCCTGCCCGAGACCTTGAGCATATAAGCACTCGAAAGAATCCCAAACTCTATGACTAAATGGTGGGATACTTCATTTAATTTTCTTGCTTGAGGCAAAGGTTCTCTTCAATATCAACATTGCCACTAGGACGACAATAAAAGGCCCACGGTCCGCTCGTGCCCCTAGCAATTTGACCCAAAGTCAGCCGCAAATCTTCGTGTTCCTCTCATTAGCGAAAGCCTTCTAATTAAAATGCCGCAAATCTTCGTGTTCCTCTCATTAGCGAAAGCCTTCTAATTAAAATGAAAATTCTCCTGTAATCACAATTCCTCCAAAGGAGATATCATCAAGTCCACACACCGTGCCAAAGCTGGACTGTACGTGTCAACAGAAAGTTAACCATCAGTTCATACAACAATTAACTTGTTGAGTAGTTCCTTCGAGTCTGCTCGGTCTATTTCGAGTTGTAGTTATCGTATGAGCCGGTGTGATAGGTCAGCACATATTGTATCCCACAAAGTTTGAGCCAATGGTAAAAGGCACTCCTAGCTCGGATCTTCAGAAAGACAAGTGCTGATTCAACCGTTCTCTGTCATCAAGGTAACTGTTATGAGCTTGCTGGTGGGTTCTTCAGAAAATTGAAATGCCAATAAGGTCAACCCAAAAGCTGTCCTCCCTTGTCACTGGATCTTCGGCATGCGAATCATAGCTGAGGCATGGCTGGCCTGGTCGACCCAAGTTGACGTCCATGAGCCCGGGTCTTCACTTCCCCAGACTCCAACACAGAGAGTTGGACTGAGCTTCGCCTTTGACTGGGTTGATGGAGGTTCAACAAATTATTCTCAATTTTCGGAATCTATATCACTGCAGACCAAGCACCTCCACTAAGAGTCCCATAGACAATCGTCAATTTTGCGTCAAGTACGTCCAAAGTTGTGTCTATGCCATCAATTGCGGAGGAGTGCTTCCAATAGCGCACATGCCCTAATCTCAGTCTATCGTACAGATTCCATTTCCACTGTTGTCTAACCTCCCTTCGTTCACTTTCAAAGCCTGACATCATGTCATGATAGACAGCTCTCGGGAGCTTCTTAAAGCTTCTCTCCCAGAGGCTGTGCAATTTTGCATATCTCTTCCTGGGTTGCGCATCCTCCGTGCAAGATGAAAGTCTTTGTGTCCCGTCGATGCCCAAGTCTATCGAGCGTTTTGGCTCGCCGATGCGCCTCCCCTTCCCCAGCCACCTCCCCCTCCCCTTCCCTGGGCTCCTCCCCGGCCCCCTCCCCGGCCTCGGTCACCGCCCCGGCCGCCGCCCTGGCCGCCTCTTGGGTTCCGCCCGTAAGTTGATCCATTCTGCCTCTGCATTGGCTGGTTTTGCCCTTGATCTGGTCCGTTCTGCCAGTACATTGGCTGACCCTGCCTCTGTATTGGCTGGGGTTGTCTCTGAGCTGGTGGATTTTGCAGCTGCGTTGCTTCATTCTGCTCTTGCTTCTCCGGATTCTTTTGTCTCTTTTCATCTTTCTGGGCGCCTAGTTTGCCCCATGTGCCCTGCTGTTTGTCCCATTGTTTGCTCCGGCGCGATTTCTGGTTCTCGCTAGCATTATCAAAAGGCTTGTTGGGTTTGGGTTTGCGTTGTGCGCCATTGTTGTGAGGGGCACCAGCCCCGTCGTTCTGGTTGTGAGACTTGCTAGCCCCCGAAGATGGGCCCGTATTGTGGCGGGAGTCACCAAGACCCGGAAATGGGCCAGATGCTCCACCGCCGTCTCCGTCATGAGCTTCATCGTCGTTACCGCCGGTGGGATTGCGGCCATGCAAGTCCCCGCTCCCGGAAAGTGGACCAGAAGCGTAGCGGGAGCTGGCGAGACCCGGGGCCGAACGGGAGGCGCCAAGGCCGGTGATTGGGCGAGGAGCTCCATCATTATCTCCGTCCTCGTCCTCGTCGTCATCGCCGCCTGCGCCATCGTGGCCATGGAAGCCGCCGCTTCCTGCGCCCTGGCCGCCTCTTGCCTGGGCTCCGTCCCCCCTGCTTCCGCTACCCTGAGCCTCGTTCACCTGTCCTTCTTGTCCTTGACCCCCTTTTCCACTGCCGCGACTTCCTCGCTGTTTCTTTCCCTTCGATGGCTGCGACTCAGTCTGCTCCGGCACTGGCTGGTGTTGCGGCGCTAGAGCTGGAGCAGCCTGTCCCGTCATTGGCTTGTGCTGCCTCAATTGTGGCTGTTGCTGCGACTGCTCTTTCTGGATCTGATCCTTCTCTTGCTGGAGCTGCTCCTGCATTTGCTGTCGCAGGGCACGCACATCCTGCTCCAGTGGCTCCCTTCGGTCTAGCAGGCCTCGCGCTTGCTTGACGCGCTGCTCTGCCTCCTGTATCTGACGTTGCTTGGGGGGGTTTCGAGCTTGGTCTGGTCGATTTTGCATCTGTGCTGTCCGTTGCAGAGCCTCCTCCCCACGTTGCAGGCCGCTCAAAAACGGCCCACGCGAGGCCCCCAGCTTCTTCCACGCATCCGTTAGCTGCACATACGCTGGTGTTGACTGGCCTGGTGCGTGGACTGGATGCCCTCGCTCCTGCTGACGCTTCTCCTCATCCGCTTCGTTGAGAGCGGCATCGGCAGCCTCTTGCGCGGCACTCTCCCTGTTTGACACGGTCCGCAAATTGCTGCTCGCGGAGTATAGGGTCTCCGTCGGGCGCAGGTGGTTAGCGAAGTTGTCAGCATCACCCTGTGCCTTGCTGTCTCCTCCATCACCATAGCTCTGGCCCTCAGAGTGACCGGTATCCGGAGGTGGATCGGCAGCGTAGCGGGAATTGGCAAGGCCCGGAGCGCCGCGGGAGGCGCCAATGCCGGTGAACGGGCGAGGCGCTCCACCATTGTCTCCGTCCTCGTCATCATCGTCGTCGTCGCCTGTTCCATCGTGGCCATGGAAGCCGCCGCTTCCGGGAGACGGGCCAGGAGGGCCATCGTCGTCCGAGTCGTTGTCGTCCGACTCATCGTCGGCGTCATCATGCGTTTCGTCATCCGTCTCCTCCTCCGTCTCCTCATCCTGCTCACCGCCAGGTTGCTCTTGACCGCCCGAGTCATGGAGCTGTTGATCGTTCAAGTTGCCAGGCTCACATGGTTCCTTTCCACCTTGCCATCCCGGCTGAGGCGTGTCATCGTCATCCTCGCCCGAAGGTCGAGGTCCAATACCCTGTTCACCAAAGGAATCGTTCGGAGTGCTTCCATCCAGGTCACTCGCGGGCCCTCTGGGAATCGTCCCAGGGAGCTCACCAGGAGGGACGCCGCGAGTGCCGTGGTGGTCGTCAACGTCGTCCGAAATGGTTGATTCCTTTGGGAGATTGGTATTTGTTGTGTCGTCCGATGACATGTCGCCAGGTAGGGTCGCCCAACCCCCGTCGATCACCCCAGGGGAACCCCCCAGGGGGTCGTCGTTACCGTTAGTATTGTCGGAGGCAGCGGCGGAAATCGAAGGAACAAAGCCAGGAGAGCTCGCCCGCCCCCCGGAGACCACCCCAGGAGGATCACCCGGGAGGTTGTTGAGGGCTTGTCGCTCCTTGAAATTGGCGTAAATGTTTTGCTGAATGTCCTCGGTATCCAGAAGCTCTTCCATGGCAGCTTGAACCTGGTCACGCAGGCGTTCTCGCTGTGATTGTTTCTTCAAGGTTAGTTGCGCTTCGTTGACAGCAGCCCGGAATTTGTCACTGACCAGAAACTCTTGCATGCATTGCTCAACCTTGCTCCGGAGCTCCTCGTCGGCTTCGAGCTCGGCAATGGAACCAGTCAGTCGCGATACAGTGTATGCCTTGCTGATCGCAGTGTCGATCCTCGCGTAAACCTCATCGAAGCGTAGGTTCACGCCGCCTTTGTAAAAGTTGAAATGATTGTGGACACCATTCGCAATCCTCCGCGCAAAAGCGATGCGCTTTTCGACGTGTTTGCGCAGTTCCTCTTGCTTGCCGCTGAGAGCGTCGTGGCGTGTTCCCATCTCATCACGGAGGTTCTCAACAGCGTTAGACGAATCGGAGGAATTCCTGTCGACCTTGCCTTCCAGATTCTTGTGATCCCGCGTGACTTGTGCAAGCTGCGAGTTGGTCTCGGAGCGGAGCGTCTTGACCTCGCGGTCGGCTTCAGAGGTGACATCTTCCCGAAGCCCTTGCAGATCCTTCTGGGTGACTTGATTGGCTTGCATAGCCTGCATATTCTTCTTGATGTCGTCCATGTCATCCCGGAGCCTGTCGACATCCTGTCTCAAGTCTTCGTTTCTCCGCTTTACGTCGGCATTTTCCTTCTTGACTTCGGCGAGTTCTTGCTCGAGGTTGGACGTCCTGTCGGCGCTCGTCCTATTGTCGCTGGTGACCTGATCCTTGAATTTATCGATTTCCTCTTTTGACGTCTCTGTTTCTTTATCGAGTCTGCTGATCGAAGCTCCATGCTGGAGAGTTGCATCGCGCACTTCAGCCAATGACCCAACCAAGGCCTCCAATTGCTCGGAGAGGGTTTCAAAATCCTTAGAATTGACGCGGGTGTTTTCAAGATCCTTGACGCGGCCTATGAGCTCTTTTAGCTCCCTTTGGACTTGTTCGAGGACTGCGGCATCTGCCTTTCCGGCTCGGAGCTTCTCCAAACCGACATTCAGATTGCTCAATTCTTCTTGTGAGATACCGAGGGTATCGGCATCTCCCTCAGGGTCTTCGAAGCCATCAAGTCTAGCTGACAGAGCACGTATGGCTTCCTTTATCCTGTCAAGATCTGCTTTATGGGCTTTCTTGGTGACGAGAGACTTGATGCGAGACTGATGCTTCTTAATGACCTTGGCTTGCGCATTCAATCGGTTCAGGAGGCGTACCACCCATTCCTTGCACTTATCGACCCTCCATATGAGCACGTCAATGGCTCCGTCCTTGTTGCCCATCCAGTGACTGAGGCTCGTACGCGACTGCTCAAAGAGACCGGAGAGCTGCATGTGGTCGGCAGCAATTCTCTTGGACGCGGTTGCCAGGTTTTTCAGCCAGAAATAGGCCCACCAAATGCTTACAATCAAAGCACAGTCTGCTGGCAGGGTAATGGCGATCGACTGCTCGTCAGTGAACCCGTAGAGCAGCAGCAAGGCTATGACCGCGGCTGAGGCGAAGTATGCGATGGCCAAGACGACGAGGTGGGCTGCCAGTATGATGAGGGGCTTTGACAAGCACCAAAGCACCATCAGAGAAATGACTATGACGGTGTATTGCGATGCAGTGGGTAGGCTGAAATACCACTTCAGCACAGGCGTTAGAACAGGCATTGGATCAGGAAGGTCGAAGTCGAACAGGCGGTTGAGGGCATCATTCGGCTTGATAGGTGCGGGCACTGGTTCTAATGGTGGCGCAGCGGTTGGGCTGGGCGTTGGAATTGGTGTCGGCATCGTCGTTGACATGGCCGTTCCTATCCAGGCCTGCGTCGACTTCGCAATCGGTGTGGGCGTTGGGGCAGCTTGGCAGGGGCTTCCGAAGGTACTGGTAGGGATGAACTTAGCGAGCGGGACCGGGATCGGAAGCTCAGTCTGGTTGGCTTGGATGATGAGTTCAGCCTCGAACACGGGGGTGCCATTCATAGGTACCGTCTTGACCACCCAGCTCTTGAGCTGTGCATCGATAAGGAAATGTGCCACCATGGCGAAAAAGCCGAGCGCGACGAGGAAACGCAGGATAGACCGGAAAGTATTCATTACACCGGGAGCCCTCGGCTTTGGCGCCTTTGCTTCAGGCTGGCCATCAGTAGGGTCAGCGCCGTCCGATTGCTCAGGCTCGGTAGGTTGCTCCTGTTCGGCCGCAAGGCTTGCTTCGTGGACGGCGTCGGCAGTAGTGTGGTCAAAGCCCTCGGCTTCGGCAGCAGCTGTATCAGCTTGTGGTGGCTCCGGTAGCTTGCATGTCTCTGCAGTCGTAGCTGTCCGATATACGAGGTGTCGAATGCGGCAGAGCTCGAGTATAAAAAAGGCCACGACGCAAAGCACGCCCAATGGTGAGCGCTGGAAGAGCGAGCAGAATAAGAGGACTATAGCAAGAACCGAGACCAAGAGAATGATGTGTTTGTCATCGAGATCGAAGACGGGAACGAAGCGAGCGACGATGGATGATGTGGGGAAGAAGAGAATGTAGAGAAACAGCAGCCACGAGCAGGGGGTGACGAATGCCGAGACAAGGTTGAATTGGGCAACCGAGATAATGTATCCGTCGCCGAACATCCAGAGCGTCATGAAGAGACGCCACAACGCGCCAAAGGCGCGGTGTAGAAGGTCGGGCATGGTGAGGATGTCGAGGAAGATGCTCGAGTTCGGTCAGGTTGGTGAGGTATCTGGAGGATTCAATAGATCAGCTACTGTCAGAATAAAGATTGTTTGTCTCTGGTGGACTAGAACATTGACGAAGGGGTGCTGGAGAGAATAGGGCAGGGATATTTGCAGAAGGCCAATTGACAAGCTCACGTCAATGTATCCTTTTCAGATATTACGACTGTTTGTCGCAGTACGGTGCATTCGCCTCAATCTGGAGTCGAGAAACAAGTTCCCTTTGCTCGAGATGGGCGGCGGGTTGGCGCACTTGGGTTGTTTTGGTTGGTTGAGGGTACCAACAATACGGAGGCGGAAAACAAGTTTCCTTTGCTCGATATCGTTGATGGGATCTGGTATGGTGCGTTGGTATGTCGAAGAAAGACAACTCGAAGACACAACAAGATCGGGTTGAGGAAAGAGAGGAAGGAAGGAGGGAAGGGTTGGGACTGGGAGATTGGCTAGCCTTTTGATTTTTTTTGGGAGGGGTGCAGGCTGCAAGAAAGGAGCCTGTGCATTGATTGAGGGGCAACTGGAAAATCAAGTGAATTGATTTTATCATTGGCTTCTAGCCAGACGTCGAGGCTTGTTTCCTCCTTGAAATTTCGATCTAGCTGGCCTGCTATCGGCTGGCAGCAAGTGGAGGGGACCAATTCACTTAACGGTAGACCGAGCCTCCAGATACAATTTAACTCCTATGCACGTGAACTACAACCATACAACCATAGTAATGGCAAAACATCGGGCATGTATCTTTAGAATAGGCCAAGCGGATAAATATTTGTCGCACCGTACGCAGAGACGCTGTTGAGGAATAGGAAGACACCACGCGTATTTGGATTCCAATAATGACATTGAACATTAGCACTGACATACACGCCCGCAGGTGGAGTACTCTACCTGCAGTCTGCGGATGAGGACCTCCGAAATACCTAGGTAGGTGGCACTCCTCCTCGACTGTTCCGAGGGCAAGGCCACAGGGAGAGTCACAGAACACAGAAGACAAATCCCTCAGTGATCTTGCCTACATATGGCGGTTTGCCGAATAGTAAAGCTTTGGAGTCCCTAGATTAGCACAACAAACGCTTAATAGTCCAGCTTCCAGCCCAGACATTCTGCTGCCGGGCTTCGAATCCGTGGCGGTCGGACGAGAGCTTATGGTTCCATTTCGCCTCTGTTTTTATTTGATGGGAAGCTTTTGTTCCATCTCATTGTTGAAGACAGGCATCGCTTCCGAGCTGATGATAGTTACATTCAGGACTATTGCCCACCTATGAACCACACGAGTATGACACGACTTAATTGTAACAACTTCAACTGATTAGCTTGGAGTTACGGCATTCTTGAACAAAACGACGTCAGATATAAGGGTAATGATAACGTCTTGATAGTGCCAAGACAACCTCGTAAGTGTTGCGCTGGTGCTTGACGTCTGCGAGGGAGGTCACGTGTCTGGTCAGCACTAATCTGCTTTCGGGCCTCCAAACTGCAATCAACATGGGGCGTTTTGAGGTTGCATCGTAGGATGCAAAATGCAGGCCATAGCCGCTGGTATCAGATCATCCACACAATCTACCTTGACGCCACCAAAAATGCATTTCTCCCAATCAGTGAAGTTGAGTTCCATGTAGGAATGGCCTAAGCTTACACAGCAAGGGACCCACGTTTGACTCGAGCCTCAGCTCGACAAGCGCGATGGACGAAGAGGGGGGACAAGGGCTTCACGACCCACGCGTCCTTCGTATTGTGCTCAGCATCGTCTTGTCGGCAGCTCTGGCATGGTATCTTCTGGGCCGCAATCAGCGACGCCGAGTGAGCGGAGATCAACCATCCATCACGTTTCATCAGTTGCTAATAACATCGCAGGCCGAGAGTCGCTTTGCTGCCGAGAAACGATGTCTGCCACCAAAAACATGGAACTCAAAGTGGCCACTTGGCCTGGACATGTTGCTGAAGGCTCTCAAGTACGCCAGGACGATGCAGATCCTCCAGTTCTTTCTCGAGGTCGTGGACGACAATGGCACCACGTTCGTGCAGGAGCTGCTGGGCGCTACAGGGATCGACACGGTGGACCCGGAGAACATCGAGGCTGTCCTCTCTACGAACTTCGATGGTATGTAAATGATGCCCGAACAGCATGCGGCCACAGTCAAGCTGACTCTCAATGACAACATACAGACTATGGCCTTGGTCTGCGAGCTCCCCATTTTCGGCCCCTCCTAGGGAGCGGCATCTTCACCCAGGATGGAGCTCTCTGGAAGCACTCCAGGGCTCTGCTCAGACCTCAGTTTGCCGCTAATAGATCCCAAAATTTCGAACAGATCAAGAACTGCGTCCAGGATCTTATCGACTCGATCCCAGGCGACGGCAGCACGGTGGACCTCCAGCCGCTCTTCTTCAAGCTGACCTTCGACACCACCATGTTCCTTCTCTTCGGCGACTCGGTACTGGACCTCGACTGGGGCAAGGTTGCGGGCCAGGAGTCATCCTTCGCGCAGGCTTTCAACCTGGCACAGGACTACCTCGCCCACCGCGGCCGACTCGGCCAGTTCTACTGGCTGCTGAACGACAGGACCTTTCGGGACGCATGCAAGAGGTGCCATCAGTTTGTGGACGAGGCGGTGGACAAGGCGCTGCGGCCGAGCGGCAAGAGACAAGAGAAGGACGGGGAGGAATTGCGCAGCAATTATTCGTTCATCGACGCGCTGGCTGAGCAGACACAGGACAGAGAGGTGCTGCGGGATCAGTGCTTCAACGTGCTTCTTGCCGGGCGGGACACCACTGGGTGCTGTCTCTCCTGGTCGCTCAGGCTCCTGGCTCGTCATCCGCAAGTCCTCCAACGTCTGCGAGAGGAGATCGCCAGTGTCTGCGGCCTTGGTCCTAAGTCACAGCCACCGTCTCGAGATGACCTGAAGCCCACTCGGATGCCGTATTTGAGCCTCGTGGTCAAAGAAGGTAGTTGGCCTTCTTTTCTTCCCTTGCGCCCTTCATGTCTACCCTTAAGCCCTTCATAGGCGACGGCTAATTCAATCACAGTACTACGACTCTACCCTTCCGTCCCTGTGAACTCGAGAGAAGCCATCCGACTGACCACCCTACCGGTCGGCGGCGGTCCCGACGGCAAGGCCCCCATCCTCGTTCGACCCGGCCAGGCAGTTGGCTACTGTGTCTACGCAATGCACCGAAGGAAGGATATATACGGCGATGACGCTGAGGCATTCCGGCCGGAGCGGTGGGAGGAGGACAGATTGAAAGACGTGGGCTGGGCATACCTCCCATTCAACGGGGGACCTCGCCTGTGTCTGGGCCAAGATTTCGCACTGCTGGAAGTCTCATACACTGTGTGCCGTCTGATCCAGACCTTCCCTCAAATCGCCGTCCCGGATGCCGAGCCGCACGTCGAAGTGGGCCAGGAGAGGCAGACCCTGACGCTAGTCGTCGCCAGTGCTGATGGCTGTCATCTGTCCCTGGGAACCGAGACTGATCAATAGACTTTTCAAGGCTTCAGAAGCAACAGCGTCGTTGTCCTCACGAGTCGGACCGATCATCTCTGTAACTCGACAGGCGCGGCCGTGGGTAGTGTGTGGCACGGCGCGAGGGCAATAGCCAGGCTCATATCGCGATGGTGGCCAGCTAATGGGCAGGTGAAACGACATCGTCTGGTGAGCACAAACCGTTACTGTCAGGGGCCTGATTCTGTCGAGACGTCAAGCAATTATGCAGCCGCGGGAAGGTAGCGTTCGGGCGGGGGTGGGGAGGAGCTTGTCATGGGCGGGCCCGCTAGGTGACAAGCTCCACGAGTTCGTTTGGACCGGAAGAGTGGAGTCCAAACGTCGGGTAATTTTTCTTTCTATTCAAGACTTGACGGGCCATCTTTGGTTATCCTATCTCCGCTGGCCTTGGCCTCGGCTGTGTCATTATACAAAAGCGGGCATCGAGTCAGGCGTCGGTCGACACCCCAAGGCTCGTCGCGGGGAGCTCGGCAACAGCTGGAGCTCATATCTGAACACCCCAGCTGGGGCGCACAGAGGCTCAGCTGAGAAGCTCACTCGATACCAAGACGATGAAATAGACTTGATCTGACATTTAAGACCCGGTGCGCCGGACCAAAGGCACGGTTCCAATGGTCGGAGCGATCCAAAGTCTAGCAAGACAACAAAAAGCGAATCCTCCTCAGCGTCTCAACATTTCCCGGTAGAAGAAGCATGCAATTGTTGGACAGCAAGTGTCCTCTTGCGAGTCGCCGAGAGGATTTTGGGTTTGTCGACTCATGTGGGTTCAGGCCAGCGGGTTTCACCAGTAACACCATCTGCTTCCTGGTGCAAAAGTCTAATTAGGCTTTTGATTAGAGTTGCCGATGCATGCGCCTGCGATTCGGCCCCCTCCGGGATTAAAGATCTGACACAGCTCCCCAAGCGCACGATAGCGCGCGTTCCAGCGGCGGCTGTCATCTCAAAGTTGCATTGGCTAAGCAGCCGTTGCACTCGCACTGGTTTGAGCCCAGAAACACCCTGGGTTGGGCCGCAACATGCTGCATCAGACCCTGTGCAACTCGCCGAGGTGAACACAAGGGGGGAAGCGTCTGGACTGGTCTATTTTGCAAGCCCATTGCGACACCTTCGGATGACTTTTTTGAGATGCCTTTGCAACAGTATCACAGTCCCAAAAGAGGCGGGCGGGCGGTCTGCAAGCGATGGCGGAATAGAGTTCGCACCCTGTCAGCGATTCGCGACCTCGCGAGTCGCATCTGCATCTCGGGAGCGTAACCTCTACTCAGGCACGACATAACATGGGCTTGCGCTCGGAGTTTCTCTTGTGGGTCCACACACACACACTACGGGCAGGGCTACTGATCTGTTCCAGAATGACTACCCACACTCCGGGTAGGTGGCGGGGAGTTAATTCCAGGAAGGTTGTTATATCGATGGTGCTGCCATGCCTTCGAACCAATCTGTCGAGCTTGTAAAGTCCCCATACGTCAACCTCTTCTTCAACGACCAACGAAGTAGACGCTCGCCCCGAATACACGCTGATGGGCTAGCTTACGAACAAGATGGACTCGGATGCTCGAGGCTCGGATGTGGTCGAGCTGCCGATGGATAATAAGGCTGGGGTCGTGGTGGCAGTCGTCTCTACCGTGATACCACTCACTGGGCTCGTGGTGGCACTGCGCTTTTATGCTCGACAACGCCTCGACAACTGGATCGGACTGGACGATTGGGCTGTCCTGATAGCAACTGTGAGCAGCAAGCATCATCGTAGCCGGTGCAAGGTGGTCAGGATATGGCACTAACATGTGCTCCTTAGGTTTTCATTGTGGCCAAAGGCATCACAGTCTGTCTCATGGCCCAGGTGGGACTTGGACAGCATATATGGAACCTGAGCGAGACGCAGATCGAAGAGTACTTCAAGGTGCGCCTGTGTGAAGACCATGAAACATCCTAACGCCCCTACTGATGCCTTCCAACAGCGCTTCTACTTCGCCATAATCTTGTACTACAGCGGGCTAGGCTCGATCAAGATTGCCCTGCTTCTACAATACCGGCGCATCTTTGCTTCGAAGCTCCGCCGGGCGATCAACATCGCCCTACTTGTCATCGGTACATGGAGCATTGGACTGGTCATGCTCTCGATTTTCACTTGCGTTCCGATTCAGGGCTATTGGGAAAAGAAGACCAAAGCCACCTGCATACCTACGTTCCAGTGGTACATCCATTCAGCTGGCAACATACTTAGCGACATCGTGATTTTCACCTTACCAATCCCGGTACTTTGGAGTATGCGAGTTTCGATAGCCCAGCGGCTCCTCCTCATCCTGGTGTTCTGCTTGGGTCTCTTGTAAGTTACACATTCCTAGGCACTGGCATGCATGTTATGTTCTTGCTAACACCGTGCTCGAAGCAACTGCGCCATTTCCGGCATCAGAATTAAGTACCTACCGATCGTAAACTTCGACCCCGACGTCACGTACGTGAACCTCGACGCCACGGCTTGGTCGATCGGCGAAGTGTGTCTCGCTATCATCTGCGCCTGCCTTCCGACTTTACGTCCTCTGTACGCCCCAGCTGCCCGGGAGAGATTCGCAGAATGCCTTCGCTCCAGCTGTGGGCGGCGGAAGAGGCAATATAATGGGGAGCCCGCGCGGGGCCTGCGCTCGCCCGAGGAGGCTGTTCCGGATCCCTTTGGTTGCTCGATGTCCCGTGAGACCAACGACATCGAGAAGCTCAGCCCGCGGGCGAGCACGAAGCCGAGTGTTGACACGGGCTCCGACTATACAAGAACCTACCAATCACGTGCACAGTCCCAATGCGATCACTACGGGTACGAGATGGTGGAGAGCCCGATATCCGAAAGGAGGCTGGCCAGGCCCCCGGCCAAGGTGCCACTCAGCAGCCCGTTCCAGCCACCCGAGCGCCGGCGTCCTTCCGTCCAAAGCATATTGGATGAGATAGTTGTCACACAGCCTCCAAGCGCCATTATACACGAAGCCCTTGGCAGCGACTTCCCGATCCGGGTGGCAGGAGGTGTGCAGCCTCTGACAAATGCACGAGGTCGCTATAGCTCTATCGACACCATCACGAGCGAGGGGCTCAGCGCTCCTCGGCCCAGAATTAGGCGCATCGGTTCAGAGGGGTCAGCCGTATCCCAGGTGTCTGATTTCAGATCACGGAGAGAACCTGGTTCAGCGGGGATGCCTGTCGACTACTTCAACAGAGTCAACTTCCAGGCTGTGGGCTGGGCGGGCTCGCGACACCCGTCCCCAAGGGAGGCAGATCGCTCACCAGGGGATTTTATATAAGCTTGCCGACAGAGGATGATGCAACCGCATTTACAAGAGGCGGGAGGGGAGATTGAGCGTCATCCTTCGTATTTCTTTTATGATACCCAGAAGGTCTTTATGGCACTATAGACACGACCGCGTGAGGCGCCCGCAAGGAACTACAACCACTTAGTTATGATATTGTATAGACTTGTAATTTGACGTTCTACGATCTTTCCCACGTCTCGCATTCTCCATTGGAAAAGTGCACTTTTTGCTCGAAGTACAGACATACTTTGTCAAGCACGCGGTGTCAATCAGCCGAGATTGTGATCGACCCAGACACCACGTGGACATTCTAATCCTCCATTAACGACGCACTTTTCCGTGCATGTAAATCCGGCCACCGGGCAGCGCCGAAGGACCGAAGCCGCCTGACTCTCCGCGACCACGACACCACACCGGTCGTTTTGCCTCATTTACATGATTCGGG
>JACBFG010000038.1:571532-596944 GCA_013435955.1 Diaporthe sp. HANT25 | reverse complement strand
ATATCAGCTTCACATGTGCTTCAAATGTGGGTATCAAAATCCCAGAGAAAAAAGATAGCTCAAAAGTTCTTCTATTGACTCACCTACTCACACCGACCATGCGCCCCATACTTAACCAGCTAGCTATTTGCAAGTAGAGCAGTGCATGGTGCGGAAACACAACTCACACTCAATGATATCCCACAGTTCGATTGTATCCTGAAATATTTGGCTTCCGTAGTCAAAGTCAGCCTCCCCTCGAGACTCGTGAGATTTGCGAACTTTGCCCTCAGGCTTTTTGAAAGATTCCTCGGGGAACTTCTGCGCAACAAATTTGACCGCCCGATCAGAGTCCGAGACCAAGACGCGGCTCGTGGTCCCGAGCTGCTTGCGGTTGCCGCACTCAAGTGTGTCGAATCCGGTGGCCTTGTGCTTCTCGAGGACCTCGCGGCGGCCAACAGGCTTGCCGCGCTTGGTCTTGCCACCGGCCTTCTTCCAGTTCTCGTTAGAGGACACCATGTCGTTCTTGACAGAATACATACTTGTTGAGTGATTATAAAGCACCGTAAGTAGTAGATGTGTGTTTGGTTTGAACAGTTCCGACTGAAAGTCCTCGGTGAAAGTGATGAATGAGGACGATGATTGATGCTTGATGGATGTGGTGAGGAAAGTGTATTTCAAGTGAGAGAGTAGGTTGAATTTATAACTCAGGCGTTGCTGGGAGTTAATCGTGAGAATGAATGGACACGCTCTTTCATGCCCAAATTGTACAATGCTCTTCTCGTAATCTGCAAAGAGGCCGATACTCATTACGCGGCTGGTCCTATACAAAGCCATTTACTCGATTCCGGTGGCTTATTTGTCTCATCAACGGAACACATTGTCCTGGGCACATTGCTATTGTCTGCCTCCTTAGGCCAGATGCCTCTGCTCGGAACGGCCCCATCAGACAAAGGGCTATGGCTGCAGGCGCTGAACATGAACAAGGACAAGCACTGGCGCATCCGTGTCTACGCGACGGACATTGACAGCAACGGCTTCACCGTCCACGCCGATACGTGGGGCGACTCGATCCTCTACTTCGCCGGCGTCACCTGGCTGGCGTACCCGGCGGACCGGCCGGGGGTCACCAGCGGCAAGTTCGACACCCAGGAGGTGCGCCCCTGGAACAAGCCGCAGCAAGAGAAATCGGGCTTCAAGAGCTTCGGCACGATGTTCTCCAAGACGCCCAAGGTCATCATGGCGCTTGACTTCTTGGACTACGATCACAGCGGGAACTTGCGGGTGCGGGTGAGCACGTCGTCCGTCATCAACTACGGTATAACTTGACACCTCACAAGCTGGGGCGATTGAATCATGTACACAACTGGTGCTTCTTTTGTTGCTTGGACTTCAGGCGTTCCAATCTGCAACGTGGACGCTATATAGCCAATATCTACTTTCTTTATAGCCTGAACAACACTGAGGACAATTTTACTGCGCATTTCCAAGGATTATATCGAGCACCATGAGATTCTTGGATCAAAAAAGGCAACATTCCATTTTTTAAGTGAGGTGCAGGCTACCTATCTAGGAGAAACCCTGCCCTTGAGCTCCTTGTGATCATGATCTATTCCCTGGCTTGCTGAAAACGCCGAAGTTCCGCCTCTGGTCTCAGAGACCACATGAGATGTGCTGATACCATATACCGTCTTCAGCTCAACGGAATCCGCTCAGCTACAAGGCTTCCACCATAGCCATCAAATCCATAGCTGTACCAGCCAATCAAGTCTTCTTTTTGTATACCTTCCAGCCGGCTCCTTTCAGCTCAGCCGACAAGACTCTCGTCCCATCACGTGGCAAATATTCCCTCGGGGACGCGGGAGCCACGTCTGGAGCGCCGACGCGCAGCCTTGGTTCCTCGGTGAGGAGGCTGAAGAGGCTCCTCGGGCATTGGGGCCACAGTGATGCTACCAGCAGCCTCGTCGTCTTCGTCCATGCCGCCCATTTCCACATCCTCGGCTCGGGCTTGAGCCGCTCCAGTCTGAGCTTGAGGAATAGCAGGTGCCGCGTCGAACAACTTGCCTCCGATGTCCTGGTCCTCCTCCTTAGGCGCTGCGCCGTCCATGTTGTCATCAGCAGCAGCTCGAAGACCCTGTGAAGCTGAGTGGCCGAGGCGGCGGATAGCGCGGCGGCCTCGAGTGCGAGCCTGCTGGACGGGCTCCGCCTCGGCGCCGGAATCGACTTCCATCTCGTCAGCTCCGTCATCCTCCGAGTTATTGTTTCCGGCTGGCTCTTGCTGCTCCGAGAAGGCCGTGTCGACCTTGCTCTCGATGTCCTCGACACAGTCCCAGATCTGGAGGCAGCGGCTGCCGGGCGGGACCCAGAGGTCAAACTCCACCTCTCCAATCTCGGCCGATCTTCCAGTCTTTCCTGACTTGAGCAGCCCTCTGTGCTTGATTTTGAGCTTGAGCTTGTCCGCCTCGGTGTCGATCTCGAAGTCGAACTGGAGGGTGCCTTTCTTGCTGGACTTGATTGGGAGGAGGTCGTAGGCCTTGTAGTTGGGCTCGATGAAGGACTTGGGTCGAGGGTTGTCGTATTCGGGCTGGCAGATGATCTTGAACTCTTCTGTTCCGTCCGTCGTGATGGTCTTGGCCCATTTGTTTCCCTGCCGGCGACCATAAGCGTTAGTCTAGTGTTATTGTCCGTGACAGGTCAAGAGCGAGGTCCACTCACCCGTGCCCATAGCATGCTTGCATGGTAGTGCCAATCCTGCGTCCAGCCATCTGCGCCCCTGAAGCGCTTCTTCACGGCAAGGCCAAAAGCAGCTTTGTCGACAAACTGAGCTACAGACTTTGCCTTCGCCAGCGCATAGTTTGCCCCGGCGGCCAGTCTCGCATACCTATGATCTCTTAGTTAGCTGCTTTTATACTGTTGTGGTTGATCGTATGCCTACTCGTATAGCTGGTCAATGTGCCAAAGGTAGACTGGCTGCTCAATTTGGTGCTTCTTGCAAATGGCGATCATGCGAGCCACCCACATTGGGGCCTGGGAAGAGCCGCCGCCTATCACGACCTGGATCTTGTCGCAATAACGCTGAAGATTCTTGAGTTCGACTATTCCATCCTCAATGAGTGCAAAGACATGCGAATTCGCATCCACAAATGCTTTGACGAGGTCCTGGGGGTTGATGAAATGACGGAATATGATAGGAGGTTTGCCGACATTGACGTTAAACTGGGCGCCGGTATCGTCTGTGAGGCCTTCAAGCTGGTAGTAGAACTGCTTCAGAATCTCGTTCTCGACCTCAATGGGCATGGATCGAGTCCCAAGCGCTCCGTCTTTCGCCCACGCTGATTTTGCCAATTGTAGGACATGCCACGCCCAGAGGGCCGTGCCTCCGATGGCGCCTGAAATAAGCAAGTTAGATTCAGAACATAGTAGGCGAACGAAAAGCTCCGGACTTACCGCGATCAGGACGAATCTCCAGCTGGTTGTTATCACTGCAGATGGTGACCAAGGAGGTATTCTACGCCGAGCAATTGTCAGATTCAAAAGGATATGTCAAGCCTATATTCCTAGTGTATTACTCACGGTGCTGTGTCCTCCTGCGTCAATGAGCAGGACACTGTTCTTGCTCCTGCCGATGTCGAAGAAACCTTGTTGAGACAGATACTGCCGGTCACTCGAGGCCGGATATGTGTCTCGATAGAAAGCATAATGGACATTGGTCTGGCCCTCGCTGAGGAAGATAAGCTGTGGGGCCTCGCAGCGGAAGACTTGTTCCCATGCCGTCGTGAGAAGCTCGCCGTATTCCTCCTCGAACTCGATCGTCCATTGAGCAGGAATTGTCAATGCAATAGCGTCAAGCTTACGGTTCAGAGATGCCGGGGCGGCCTCGAGGAGGTAATAGACCTTCTTCAGAACGCAGTGCATCATCTGCTGGATGCCCAGGCGAATAGTCTGCTTGAGCGTCGGGTTCTGCTGAACCCGGCCACGCAGCTCTCGTAGCTCAGTAGACTGTCTGGCCACCTCGTCCGAGATTCCCACGACAGCGTACATCGCGAGTTTGGATGAAATGGAACGACGATCTGGGACGCGGTTGTTTCCCGGGTAAACCATCTCTGGTGGAGGATTGAGAATGGGGTTGTCAAAGGGGTAAATGTGCGACGTGAATTGGCGCTTGACTTCTTTACGATCGAGAAACATGTCCTCCGTGTATGGAATGTGTTGCACCAGTTGGTCAAACGGGTGTCCATTGCCCGAGTCGAAGTACAGCTTTGCTCGGACGGCCTCGCTTCCCCAGTCAATCGCCAAAGTCCTGCATGCCAGCAATGTCAGTGCGAATTACGTGAGATGGAATGGATGTCTGCATGTAGTATTCCAACTCAATAGTAATGGGTCCTTTTGCTTACGCCGCGTAGGTATAATTGCGCTCAGGACGCGTGCGGAAGTATTTGCGTTCTCCCGCCATCGCGTCGGTGATCGTAGGCATCAAGCGTGTTCGATATCAACGCGAGGGCGACAGCTGGAATTCTTCAGCTGAAAATTCTGGGCAGAAGTATTGAATGAAGGTGATTGCGCGTTTCTACCACTGCGATCGGGAGTATTTTACCGTTGTAAGGTCAGGCGCAGATGCTGGTCAATGTGCGCAGGGTGGCCAGTTGCTGAGCTGGGGTCTAGGGCGGACCAGTTGTGGTTTGCGACTTCATTTACTCGTGAAATTCACCTCGCGTGGATCCACTATTCCAGTCACTGCATGCACCAAAATGTCAAACAGTCAAAGTGTAGAACGGTGGACGAGGCTTGTCCGCTCGCGATCCACACACCGCTTTCCGGTTCTCTGGTCCCAGTCAATCTGTGCACCACCTCTGTCTGTCAACCATAACACGCTGATGATAATTGCCATTTGCGAGTACCTGCCAACTCTAAGACAAAGAATACGGTGTTGGATCCCCGGCAATACGTGGACTGGACTACCAATCACGGTGCATTTCACGCAATCTTGAGCCATTGCAAACTGTTCGACTTAGCAACAACCATCTGCGTGCCTGCGAAGCTGTTCGACCACACTTGATCTCTCAATCCGGTCCGCTCACAGAAGTCTGAAGATTAACCAATCAATCATTACTTGAAATTCCGAGTGACTATTTTTATGCTCGTCACTCTGCCTTAGGCATTGCATCGCAAGATGAACCGGGACAACAACCCCAATATCGATGGCGACGACTACGAAGCGGGTGGCAAATACTTCTTCTACAGAGGAGTGCTCTTGAGCATCGCGGGGAATCTCAATTTACCCGAGGACATCAAAGCTCGACGAACAGAGACTTTGAAGTCAGAGATCATTCCATTTTGGTGAGCAGCTCCCCACACATCCTCAGCCTTTCCACGCAGAATCGGTATCATACTTCCTGGTCTGTCTTGCTGGCAAAAGCCGAGAAACTTGGTATCTTTACAGGTTCTACGAGACCAATTCAATGCTTTGGCGAAAATGTCTCTTTCCTGTATGCGAATGACTAACTATTCCTCGACAGGCACCGTTGCTTGGAGCTCCACGAGAGAGAATCTGAGGAGCTGATGGCGATCTTCTTGAAGTACAATGGTCCCGATGGAATTCGCAAGCGCTACTCAGAAGAGCTGAAGGAGATGAAGATCAGAATAAGCGACGCCGACGATGGAATCCTCTTCGAACACATGGAGAATTTCCGCGCAAACCCCACTAGGAGGCCGGGCGAGGAGATATTCGATTACGGCGCTCGCGGGAAGATTTATTACAAACTCCAACCGGAAGTGGAAGATGACTCTGAGAGTGATGTTACGGCAAGGCCGAGCCCTGTTATCAATCTGGTGCCGTTTGGCGGCGGACTGGATGGTGTCCCACACCACCACAACATGAACCCGGCCGACGACCATTCGCTTAACGCCGCCCTTTTGGATGTTCTGCAACGTCTGATGAATGACGAGAATGGGAAGCCATTTATCAAAGAAGCTGAGGGAGAAGACCTAAAGCAGTACCTGGAGACCGTTGAGAGGCCTCGCCACCTGAAGTTCATCGAGAAGGGGCTGAGGTCAGACAAATCAATCGGCTATGGAGCAACTGCATTTTTCAATGACATGCGTCTTCTGTTTGTCAACAATCGGGCTTGCGAGCACAGGCCCGGGAACAGGGAATGCGCCATCAATCTGGAAGTTCTCATGAAGAAACTGCTTGCTGAGATGGGAGACGTGGGGGAGCAGCTCCTGGTACTGACCCGGCTATCCCGCCCAGGCTCTATCCTTGGATTACATGCTGACACTTATTTCAGACTCAGTACGACGCGATTACTAGCCAAGGCCTCGAATCATGGCCCGATCCTGAGTTGATCTACTTGATCCCTGGCCACAACCCGCATCTCCCCGGCTACGAGCGAGACCCCGACGTGGGCGGAGTCAGGATTGCTTCGCGAGAACAGTTTCGACGAGGCCAGGAGCGTGTGCAGGAGCTGCGCACCCTCCTTTCACAGAGAGCTCCCAGCGTGGAAGAGTCATCTAAGAAGCTGCCGGTGGCAGGAGAGGCTCAGCTCCACGGTGAATCTCGCAAGCGGCCTCGCGACAAGGAGGAGGAGGACGAGGAGGAGGAGAAGGCCGCTGACAACGACCTGAACCGCGCGCCTAAGCGCCATCGATCGGTGCGTAGTGCCAGTCCTGGACCTTCCAATCCAAGCCATGTGCGTTCTCGGCGTGCTGCTGCCAAGCGTCGCCCGACACACTCAGCCGATATTACCGACGCCGACGGCACAGAGGTGTATGAAGGCCGGGGGTCTCGGTCTTCAACGCAGCAGCGGCTGGTGGAGAGCTCGATTGCTTCTGGCAACCCTGATTCAAGCTCTGAAGATACTGGCTTCGCTTCGGAGGTTGTTCCTGCTTCGCGAGCTGCTCCAAAGCGCGCCAGAACACCCGATGACGACGGCAGCGAGAGCGGCGACGTGGAGGCTGGTGATGGCCGCGGACCTGCTGGCTCGAAGCGACGGCGGTTGATGAAGGGCAGCGCTTCAGCGAGCCTCCCGATCGCGAACCCTCAAGCCGGACCGGTGACCCCGAGGCGAGCAACTCCTGAGCCCGGAGACGTTGAGCCGGGCAGCGCTCAGAGCCACCTGACGTCGCCTGCTGGGCAGCCAACACCGCAGCCAGCTGAGTATCCAGCGCAGTACGGGACGCCAGCCTCGACCTTCTTGAAATTCAGCCGGAACTCAATCACCATGAGCAAGATCGCCAAGATGGGCAAGAAGAGGCCCTGGCTGTTCAGCTACAAGACTGCTGAAGGCTACGGCATCTACGCCTTCGTGAAGTGCCCTGCAGGGAACTGCAAGCACCACTTCTCGAGCCATCCTCTCCGGAAACACCGTGCGCAGGATCATATTCTGGAGTGCGGACAGCAAATACGGGATCAGCGGGACATGGTGAGGCAGTACGCCCGCCAAGGTATGTAACTTCGCAGCCGCACTCTCCTGTGTCCTCCCTTTCTGCCAGGCAACAGCTAATAGTCTACCCGATGTACAGTGATCAAAGATGACGGTCGAAAGTCCGACCTGACCGTCGACTGGGCTCGCAAATCCAATATCCACTTGCTGCCTCCGGAGCAGCAGGGAAACCACCCAGACAATTTCCCTGTGTCGCTCGACGACGAGTAGCCCTCACAAAACTACGAAACCGATATCTCCTGTCGAAACACTGTACAAAAAGAATCGTCTCATCCTGAAAGAATTTGAGACATTCAAGACCAGCTGTCTGCTGGCTATCCAATCCCCGCTCAACCGAGGAACAAAAGAAAAAGAAGAGGAAGAAAAGAAAACATGCTTATAGCATCGACCGCTCTGTTTACGAAAACGAATTGCCGACATGCTCTCTCCCAATTGATTATGCACATGCGCCACGAGGCGCCAGACAATATTTTCTATCCTCATGCTCTCCAACTAATCAGGAGGCTCTCGGCCACGACCCATCAACGTGACCTGATTACGACTACTCCATTGCAGCGCACGGACTGCGCTGTCAAGATAGCTGACATAGCGCGTCGTCATAGGCGCTGTCAATCAGTTCCCTCGTCGGGACCCGAGTACGTACGTATATCTCCTTGCGACCGCTGCCGATCACAAGGATGAGCACCTTCTCCATATCTCCTCAAACCTACGGCTTTTCGCGAATTCAATTCGGCACTGCGAATCACTCTCGGGTATTCTTCCCATGCACACAACAGGACGGCAGCAGCAAAATCACACGAAGCCTCGCAAGCCCTCTTTGATCCCAACGGAACGGATGGCTACCATGTTCCATCCATTAACATCCCTCCAAGCTTTCACCTTTGGTTCTTTCGCCTCAACGCTATGGTCCATCGTTCAATTTCGAAATCTCGCTCTTGGTCTCCTTGATACTTGAGGTCTGAGCGCGCTTGGTCCTCCAATCAGCAAGCAGCAGCTCGAGACCCTCAGCAGCATCAGCGTCCAGCCTCGACCGGAAACAATCCACTCTTGCAGTCCTTGCGGCGTGCGCTCCATCTAAACGGACAAGCGCAGTGAATGACAAGTATTCTGGATGGCAGTTGGCAGCAGACAGCATCTCCTGCAACCGGCGTAATTGCCTATCGTCAAGTGAAGCCTGTTGCGCCATGCACACAAAAAAGATCAAGGCAGTACATAAGGGCAGTGGTGTGTTCTCGGAGGGCTTGTGAGTTTACCTTCTTCTAGATTCTCCTGCTGCAGTGTAGAATCAGAGGGCGGGTGATCTCGGCCAGACGAGAATGGGAGTTGGAGAAGGCTATACTTGTAAGGCAGGCCTCCCTCTCGGCGATCCCCCTGGGGTTGATCGCCGGAGTGTGACACGCCTTGGCCGATCTCGACTCGCCAAAACACACCCGCTGCACCTAAGCATGCTGGAGGAACAGATTATGGTATCAATTGATGGACGCAGGGATGGACACAGGAACAAGCACAGGAGTGGGCAAAGGGATCGGCACAAGGGAGGAGTTCAGGCAATTCATCGAGGTTGCGCTGCACCGAGTAAACACAACAAGCTGCATAGTGGATTAGCTACCCTTAAATATTGAGATCGCCATTTTCAGACATCAAAGTAATCGCCTTGATTGTCTATTCGTTTCTGACGCCTGAATCAGCTTCAGCGCTGTTTGTGATTGTGTGGTCGCGACGCGAGGCTGACGGGGTAAACAAGCCACGCTCCACTTTTACGACAAGCTCGGGGTGCCGCTTTGGGCAGTTGTCAGCCTCGACGTCATCTAGCACAACAGTCTGCTGCTGGGCGACCGAAGCAACCCATCATTGGGATAATTGAAAGGGGTGCTCCTTCGAGTGAATCTAATGCGGCGTATTTTTGACGTGCATTGTTCTGAAGCTTTCAATGTATTTTGCCTGGCGTGCGCTGCTGCGCGGCCAGTCTCGTGCTCGCATTAAACAAGTGAATCTCTAAGTATTCGGCAATGGCCAGCTGATTCCGTGCTGCGATTATCTCTTCACAAAAGTCAAGTCACTGGTGGTGGGTCCCCACCTCCATTCATACTCCCAATTCACTTGACCGTTCGATCGCAGGCCGCGTCGTGGGCAGCCGTGTTGTCGACCATCACGTCTGTTTTCACCTCGACCATTCCCCTCCGATCTTCACTGTCGACTATCACCCATCCCAATTCACTTCGACCTCTCAATCAGCCAGGCTTCAGGTCCCCAAAAAATATTTAAACCCATTCCAACCTCCCAGCTCGATCTTTCCAGACTCTCCTCTGCACCCGTCTGCAACTTTGCGAGATTTGACCACAGTTGACCGACACAACAGATCCATTCTGCTCATACTCTTTATCCATCCGCATACCTTCTACGATCCATCACTCTTCTATCAACCCATACCATCCCTCTCCTACCATCCCCATCTACCCCTACCCATCACACCTCCGTCAACCCATACCCTTCCTCTCCGATCAATCCCCTCTCGTACCACCCATCAATCCCATACTACCTACCCTCTGCGAATAGTCGCCTCACTATCCGACCGCATACTCTCTCGCGATCAATCACTTTGTTGCATTGCCTCTGGTATCATTCTACCTGACACCCGACAAAGACCAAAACACCGCAAATCATTCACGATGTTTGGTTTGTTCCGCATGATCGCTGGCGCTGCCAGCTACCTGTCGTCTCGCACTACCTCTGTCAAACGTAAGTGATGCTTCCGCCGCCTGATCATATACTTCAATTGAAGTCGACTGACGTTCCAACAGCGGACACCCCGACCGAGGAGCCAAAGGCCGACAACACCACCGGCTCCTCCAAGTTGGAGCCCCCGTGCAACGTCCGTCCCATTTCCATTGGAACGATCCGCGTGGAGGCGCGAAGCTTCACGCCTCGCATCCGCGACTTCGCGCCTCGCCCCCACAACATGGACAACGACACCTGGAACAACATGATGGACGCCATGTTCGAGGCTGAGGAGAGCGCTGGAATCACCCGCATGAGACAAGTCAAGCAGACCAAGATCATCACGCCCACCTCCGTTGACGACGCTGTTGGCGACGGTGAGACTGCGGGCACGGGAACCAATCCTGGCAACCCGCAGTCCACCGAGGGACAAGCTGACACCACTTCCACCGCGAACGAGGCCAGTGACGTCCCAAGCATGGGAAGCGATCTTGGCACGCCAGAGCCCGTTGAGCCACACACTGACATTCAGCGCTGGCACGCCGAGGAGCGGAAGTACTTTGAGCGGCTCGAGAAACAGCGGATTGCGGACAACCACCGGGCCGTTTTGGCCAGGATCGCCGAGATCGAGCAGCAGCAGGCACAGCGTGCTGCTGACGATCGCCAGGCGGTCTTGGCCCGTGTCGCCAAGTTCGAGCGGGAGCAGAAACAGCGTACTGAGGACAACCACGGCGCCTACATGGCCGGTCTTGCCAAGGTCGACGGACAGGTGGCCGACAAGGCCGATAAGGAGCAGCTTGACCAACAGAGCTGTGACCTTGCGTCTCTCGCGGCGCGCACTGGCAAGGTTGAGGATGACACCGCTCGCTTGGACACACGATTGGAGACGCAGCACGAGGACCTGTCCGAGAAGCTTAGCTTGGTCGAGCAGACCCAAGGCGCCATGCAGACAGCCATCGACGCCGACGCCCGGACCGTGAAGGAGCTGCGAGACCGTGTCCACGATCTGGAGAACCCACATCCCGTCGCCGGCACCGAGCAGCCCCAAGCAAACACTGCCGACTGTGATCCCAAGGAGTTGACCGTCCTGATCACCAAGGCTGACGGCCACGACGAGCGCCTCGAGCGCCTTGAGACAGCGTTGGGTCCATTCAATGCCGACATGATGCATGAAGCCTTCGAATGGTTCGAATGGGCCAATGGAAAGTTCAAGCTCAGCGATCAGTTCTTGCGTGAATATGGAGACATTCCGAACAAAGTCAAGGAGCTCGAAGCCACCCACGGGCAACAAGGACAGCTCATGAACGAGGCCATGGCCAAGCAAGAGAAGTCTTTCGAGCAGAAGCTGAGGCAGCAGAAGGAGGCGACTGACAAAGAGGTCAAGGATCTCGAGAAGTCTTTGCGGGAGGAAATGAGACTCCAGGTGTCGTCCATTGAAAAGCAATACGAGGAGCGCCTTTCCTCAAAGGACAAGGAGCTCGCCGAACAGAAACAGCGCTGCGACAGCCTCGAGGGCAAGCTGGACCAAATCCTTAACCAACTCAACCCTCAGAGCGCCGCCCCGCAATCACACAGCACCGATCAAGGCCAACCACAGAACAAGGCTGCTCCAACACAGCCGAATCCGTGGGCAGCCACCCCGACGGCCCCGGCTCAAGGTCCAGCTCCTTCCAACCCTGATGCGCAAGTGCAAGGAACTCCGAACTCTGGTGACGGCGTGATCGACCTTGACACCGAGATGGGTGATGCGCCGAGTCAGCCTCCGAAGCAGCACAGCCGCCAGCCTTCTCAGGCGGACGTACCCATGGCCTCTGTTGAACCGATCATCCCGAACAACAACGGCAACGCGGGCTTCTCGAGAGGCTCACAGCCGATGGGACGCAACCCACCCTTGAATGGTGCCCGTCTTGTGCAGCCAATTTTCCAGGCGCCTACTCCTTCTGCTCCTTCTGCTACCCCTGCTCCCCCTGCTCAGGGCCTGAACAACTCCGTTTGGAACGGCCCCGTCGCCACCGCCACTGGTCGATCGACTCCGGCACCCCACGCACGTCCAAATCCTACTGCGAACCATGGTGAGCCACTCCAGCGGCCGTCACTCGGATTTGGCCGCCGCGGCTTCCAGCAAGCACTCAAGCAGAGACAGCTTTCAAACCTTGAGGCGACTCCTTCCAATGCAGCTGCTCCCAGCAAATTCGGCTACAACGGTGCTCCTCCGCCTGTCAACACGCCCCAGATAAACTGGGGAGCTTCCGTGGAGAAGGTCAATTTCGATCCTCCAGCTGATATGGACATTGACGACGATGTGAAGCCACTGCAGACGATGGCTCAACAGGCTCTGGCTGTTCCTGCTCCGGCCACTCCTTGGGTTCCTCAGCCTGCTCCTAACAAGGCACCCTCGGGCAATATTGGTGGCGATGATACGGTAATGACCGATGGCTCATCCTCAAATGCCGGCGGCCCATCATCCACACCGTCCATGCCACAGCCTCCCGCGCCCACGAGGCCTTTGGCTCCCAAACCTGCCAAGAAGAAGGTCGACCCCTTCATCCAGAAGAAGCCAGGAGCGACCCCAAGCAAGCCCGCGGCGGTTACGAGCATGGTCCAATCAACCCAGTCCAAGATGGCTTCATTCGCCCAGAAGAAGCAGGCTGCCTTCGCCTCGGAATTCGGCTCAGCTCCAGCCCCAAAGGCCATTTTGGAGAAGGGGCCTTCTCCTTCCCAGGCTCCTTCTGAGTACTTCATCCCCGGGCTCACTGGCGCAGCGAACAACTCGCCATTCGCCTTAAAGCCCAAGACTCCGGCTCCTGCTCCTCAGCCTGCATCTCCGGCCTTTACACCTGTCGTTGCGGCTCCTAAGCCTGGGCCTCAGGCTTTTGCACCTGTATCTCCAGCATACAAGCCTCAATTTGCGGCTTACAGCCCTACATCTCCGACTTATCAACCTGCACCCCCGCCTCTTCCAACTCCGTCTGCGTCTCCAATTGCCCGGCCGACTCCCTCGCCACTCGCTAATCATGCTGCCACCTCTGATACGATTCAGTCCTCAACGGCGACCAACGTCTTCATGAAACCAATCGAGCAGCCGGTCGAGCAGTCGGCCGAACAGCCCTCGGAGAGCAACGACAAGTCTGCTCCGGAGGCGGCCATGGGTGAAGCTGGCGATGCTGCGGCGCCTGTTGCGGAGCCGGCAAAGCCTTCTGACAACGCTGATGACATTCAGATGTCTGGCGCTGAGAGCAAGCCCAAGGCCACCAAGAAGGGGGAGTATGAGGCTGATAAGAACCGCAAGAAGCACCCGGCTCCTGAACAAATGGTCCCATCAGACGATGCGAAGCTTCGCAGGGGAGATGTTCAAGGCGATGTCAGTACGCCCAAGAGTGAAATCCAGGCCGTTGAGGAAGTCAACATGGAGAACTCTCAGGATGATGTCATGGGTGATACCAAGGGTCCTCAAGATGTTCCCATGCAGACCGAGCGTCGTATGGTCAAGGCCAAGGGGAAGGCCAAGAAGTTGGGCGAGGCTGAAGCAAGGCGCCAAATGGACAACTTCCTTCAGGAGTCGGCCTGGGATGAAATGGAAAAGGCCTTCGAGCACGAATATGCCCAAGAGAAGAAGAAGGCTGCCGCCGTGGCTGACGACGAGGTCGACTATGCCGACCCGAACGACGTCAACGACGAGGATATCCACAACACGACGATGGACCCTCCAAAGCCCAATTTCAGGCCTACAAAGTACTCCCTCAACCTCTTCAAGGCGTGGAAAGACCACTTCCTCTCATGGGACCACCTCTCAAATCAGGCGATCAAGTTTGAGTGTGAGACTCAGGGAGGAGTCGAGTACTTTGTCGACGCGGTCCGGAAGTTGGACGAGAAGCAAGACCTGGAATTCCTGCTCCACCGGGCTTGGCTCCCCAAGGACCTGACAGCATTTACCGAGCCCGAGATGGGGAGGCTGTTTCACACATTCCGCGAGGAGACGTTCTACGGGGCTCTCCATGAAATGGACCTCGACGACCTGGACCCCGACTTCGCATCTTCTCGCGGCGAGCTCCTTGCTGACCAGAAGAACTGGTTCCTCGTCCACAAGCCGGATGCCTACTAAGCCTCTCACCATCCTTCCTATCTGTCTACTTTACTTGTACCACCACCAACGCCCTCAGCTTTCTCATGCGATGGACATCTTCCTTTCGAACACGTCGGCTCACGCCGTGCAGCACTCATCAATCGTCCTGATCACCCAACCGCCAATCACGAACTCAGCATCGTGACACCAGTACCATGAATCCAGCACAACGAATCCTTCACTCTACCGCCAACGACCTCTCTCATCGGTCGCGCCAGTCAGCCCTTCCCACCGGGCGGCTGTGCTCCAGGTATTCCCCATCATCCCACAGCCCTCTGTCTCTCAAGCCACGTCGTCAATCGCGTGGCTGGACCTTGTATGAACTCCCCTGGGGATGATCAACAAGACTGGGCTGCGAGTGTCGGGTACCTGCTCTTTCTCTCCCTCATCACCGAGAAACTCCCGGTAAGCCGTTAATCTCTGGTCTCTGGCCCGCGTCTGTAAATGCGCGGCTCGATCTCCCCCTCTCGATGAGCGCCCCTGGGGCTGCATAATCGGAGGGCGAGTATCCCCCCCTCCTCACCCTGGGGTTGAGCACCATGAACCTGCGGCTGCCGTTGAGCTTTCTCGAATCCGACTTTGCCGACTTCACTTTGAGTATTGCCGGCCGTTCCAGGACTCCTGCTAACCTCTATCGCTGGGTCACGTCCGTCATTGCGTGGCTTGCCCTTCCCTCTCGACGATCCTCCTGGAGTTGAACATCGGAGGGCGGGCGTTCCCTTGGGGATAGCGATAGTAACCTGCAGGTACCTGTGGAACCTCTCTCTATCTCTCTCTCATCTACACCCTACTCTTTGGATTCGCCGGAATGGTACGGTTTTCTATGTTTGTATTTGGTATTGGCGGGAACGGTGGTTTGGACGAACGACAGAGGCTGGCGGCGTGGGTATAGATTCCAAGCACTTGATGGGATCTCACGACGGACGGAAGGGGCTAGCGACAAAGTTTCATGGCTCGAGAAGGACTAAGGCGACGGTATGGTGCATCTGGGGACGACGGCAGGAAGGAGACAGTGAGGCAAAGGGACGGCGAGGGGGGACTAGGGGGAGACGGGTGGCAGGGAAAGGGGAAGGAATTTATGTTGACGGAAAGGAAGTTTTGGAGGAGACGACGGGTACTCATGAGAGAGCCACGGTTCTAAGCATGTTTTATTGTACGAAGCCGCTCCATGTGTCGATCTGCCTGCAATGACGGCTTTAGGACTGAGTAATTGAAAAGAATCCAGTCAATCACATTCTAGATCTCTCAAGCGTGATATCTCAATATCAAATGGTCCGTTGAATGGTCAGAGATGATGCACGACGCCTTGTACGAGAAGCTCAAGGGGAAGGCGGCTCTCAGGCTGTCACAAGGGAAATCTATTCTCTCACCACATTTGATTCTATGACCCAAATCGAAGCATTGGAATATGCATCGAGCACACGGAGTCCAGTCGCAAATTGTGTAACATGCTTGGTCCCGAAGCCCATCGCCCCGTCGTGGTTGATCCACTGTCGGCGATCTGCCGCGGTGGGTCGAGCGCATAAGGAATGGCTCTCTATTTACAACTGCGGTGCAACTATGACAATATGACTGACTGCATGTACAACCATGTGCACCAACTACGATACTTAGAACGCTTGCGCTTGACGTCTATGCTCATGATACTCGGCAGTAGTCCGCTAAGTTGCCCCTATCACGGCTAACATCAGTGAGGCGGTGCGCACGTCGGCAGAGTTTCAAAAGACAGGGCCGTGACTCGCACTCTCGGATAGTCCCGAGCATGCCATCCAATCTCGCATGAACGTTGAACCACGAGTCAGTGTGGCCCAGCGCTCGCACGAGAGAAGAGCTTGCGGGGCCGTTTTTGTTCGGCTGCAGGGCTGAGAATGGCAAGCAGCGGGCCCGATGTGGTTCCAAAATAGAATCCGTCGACGACCCTTTGATCTGGCAAGAAATTCTCCTTTGACACGTGCTTGATCTTGTGCTTCCTTCATGCAAAGCCTTAATATGTCTTGGCTGCCTACCTCCAGGCTCCACGGCCGCGGTGTCTAGACCTAGCCAGTTTCCTTCTTTTTCTCATTTCTAGTCGATCTTTGTCTGTCCTGCTCTTCGCCGATCGGGCAGGGGTTATGGTTCACCAGTGCCAATCCATTCTTTTATCATATTAGTCGTTCCTTTTTCGCAGTATGCGTTCACACTCATTATTTTCTCTCTGCCTCGGCTTAGCAGCCGCCAGCTCGCCCTACGCTCCCTCGACCACACCATGCCCCAGCGGCCAACTAATCCGCGATGGAAATACCGATCTGAGTGACCGAGAGGAGGCATACCGTGTCGAACGAAAGGCTAAAGCTGACGAATCACTTGCATCATGGCTGGAGAAGCAGAGCCCCGGACTCGGGTCAGGGAGCCTGCCCACCCTCAGCCTCTCGATATCCGGCGGCGGCTGGCGCTCGTTCCTCACCGGCGCCGGAGTGATGCAAGCGATGGACGACCGGGACAGCGACGTCGTAACCAGCGGCCTCCTCCAGGCGCTGACGTATCATATAGGTGTATCCGGCGGCGGCTGGCTGGTATCGTCGTGGGCGGGCAACAACTTCCCCACCGTCTCGGAACTCGCAGATGATCTGTGGAAGTCAGCTTTCAAGCACGGCATCGAAGCCCCTGACGGCTGGAATTTTCTCGCGGCGTACGCAGATATTACGGCGGACATCTTGGAGAAGAAGAAGGCCGGCTATCCTATATCGCTGAACGACCCGTGGTCTCGGCTGCTGTCGTACCAGATGCTCCAGGGAGACAGGGGCGGAGTCGCCGCGCAGATGTCGGATGTGGCCGGCTATTCCAACTTTGTTGACAGGAGCGTGCCATTCCCTATAATCGATGCCAACGGCATCAACACCAAAGCTGGGTTATGCGGACCCACGGACAATGGCACGGTGTGGGAGTTCACGCCGTATGACTTTGGCAGCTGGAACGACGACGTATCCGCCTGGATCCCGATCGAATATCTCGGCACCGCTGCCGGCGACACCGAATGTACAGTCGGCTTCGACAATCTGGGCTTCGTTCTCGGCACCGGGTCTAATCTGTTCGGCAACTCGGCGTGCGTGGAGTCGAATCCGTTCGACGAGATGCAGAATGTTCTTGAGAAGCTGGTCGACGTGCTACATGATGTGGACGAGAAGCTCGACTTTGCGCGGATCCCGAATCCCTTCAAGGGCTTCAACGGCACCGGCGACGAGGCGAAGGAGGTATTCTTGGTCGACGAACTATACATGGTGGACGGCGGTATCGGTCTGCACAACGATCCTATAGCGCCACTGTTAGAACCTGCACGAAATGTCTCCGTCATCTTCCTGAGCGACTCCTCCGCGGATGAGGATAACTTCCCGACTGGAGCCTGCCTGGTCGATGCCTCATGGTATACCAAGAACATCTCCCGAATAGCAGACCGCATGCCGACGATCCCGGCCGTGGAGGTATTCCGCGAGCAAGGCTTCAACAAGCGGGCTGCCTTCTTCGGATGCAACGAGCCGGAGGCGGTGACCATAGTATACCTGCCCAACGTCAACTATACGTACGAGAGCAACCTGGCCACTGCGAAGTTCCAGTATGATCCCGAGGTGACAGAGGGCATGATTGCGAATGGTGGGGAGACTGCAACACAGAACGGTGCCGAGGGCTGGGGCTTGTGTCTGGCATGCGCCATAATGATGAAAGAGGACGGTGCGAACTTGCCGGATGGTTGCGATGCTTGCTTCGAAGAGTATTGTTACAAAGTGCCAACGGATGAGCTTCAGGGCATAGAATCAGCTCCAACAAACGTAACTGGATCTCCGGTGCGGCGTGGATAGTTGACCATCAACACGAGTATGGACATGCGTAGGTGGGACAGGATGTCTAGAAAGCTAAACCTTGAGCGATAGTGTCTAATTGAATTAAGTGCATCGATATCTGTCATAGAAAATCAGCACGGGTAGTGCTCCAACGCCACTGTGACCCTCACCCCAGGGGTAGCAATTTGTGTCCAGTACTAAGTAGTTATGCACTAAATCTTAGGGTATCCTGTCTATTTTAGCCATCAATCAAGAACTCAATCGTGAAGTCATCTATTGCTTGGGCAACATCATTTGTGACTGGTTATCTTCATCAGACACCAATTCACTTCCTTCTTCTTTGAAATTAAAAGGGGGTGCATATCTGCGACTTCTTGCGGCAATCAATTCCTTTCGTCTTCCCAATCCAGTCTTAGGATCGTCAACGAATCATTTCCAGATTCTTCCAGGACAGCCGTCAAAGACACATTCTTTTGACATGCGCCTCGTTCGCTGGCCCTCACCTCATCTTCAAATGTTATTTGTCTACCTACACCCTCTGACAGGTGCACCACCGACAGCCCAATCCAGCCCCATCAACCATTCCACCCTCTGTTTGTCTCATTTGATCGCTTGATACACGATTTGGTTGTCACAGCAGCTAATTTTCATGGAAATAGGCCTTCCCGAGTGAGCACTGATTACTACTCGAAACCAATTCCCTTCTCAACGAGTCCTCGTCTATTCAGAGCCCGCCGGCTGTCTCACAACACACAGAGTCTCCTCAATATGGAAGAGCGTCACAAGATGGAATGGATCGAAGCCTTCGCTTTTGTCTGCAGTCGTATAATTCTGACTTTTGTATTGAATTGGATCTTGAAGGCATTGACCAGGATCCTCTTGCCATTTTCAATCCCCGATTCCTGGCTCTTCATCCTCTGCGGTCTCTGCTCAGTTCAGATCAAAATACTTCACAACAAGCCATTCAAGTCCGAGCTCCCTATGTCCGAGTCAAAGAGCCCTGAGTCCATTTCACTGTTCGTTCAACTAGAGCCAGAGGCTGCGCTTCCTAAAATAAAGGAAGAGCTCGGCACAGCTGAGGAGTTGCTCCAAGCATACAGCTCATCCATCGACAAGAGCGGGATTGTTTGGCGAGACACCATCACGCAAATCCACAAGGAGCAAAAAGAGCAGTCGAGGCAGTACAATGACTTCAGAACACAATATGCCGACCAATTTGGCTCCATCGTCAACGTTCTTGAGGGCCACAGGAAGGATATCGCAGAGAATTCACGGGTCGCCACGGAACAAAACCTGTCTTTGTGCAACCTTATCGAACAGTACAAACAGATTGTTGACAACAACCAGGAGTTCATTCGACTGCACATAGATCGCATCACGGAGACGCTCAAGGGGCAAGACAAGGCAATTACGCGGAACCAAGAGCTTGCCGGCGAACGAGACGAGTCCATCCAGAATACTCTCCGAATACAATGGAAGCTGATTGGAGACAATACAGAGCTTCTCCGGAAGCATGACACCTCGATTGGAAATGCCGTTTCGGACCACGCAACCTTGGCGGCAGAATACCAAAAGGCCCTGGATGGACTGGCCTTGTTGATCACGGCCAACCGTATCTTCAGCTCAATTCAGGAGTCCGTGGGCTGGGAGAGTCTAGGAGATCACATCAGAAAGGAGAAGCGTCTTGTCGAAGGGATTCAGGAGCTCACACAAGACCATGAAGTCATTGAGGCACCCGGTGAGGGTCTCGCATCAGCCAGTGTGGTCGACAATGTGCAGAAGATTGCCCTAGCTTTCAGTGAAAAAGACGGAGAAAAGACTCAAGCCGCGCACGGGAAGTCAGACGAAACAAACCAGAGACCGTGGCTCTTCAGCCGGAAGAAGAACGACGGGAAGGTGGAGTACCCAGGCTGGGAGCCAGTCAATGGAATGGACCAGCTGATGGCCACCATATTCGACCAGCTCAATACCACGCTGCAGAACACGGTTGAGACCCGCCATGCCGAGGAGATGAGACAGCTCCGCCAGGGCCGCGAGGATATGGAGAATCTGCGGGCTGAGCTTGGCGACATCCAGGAGCTCCGCCAGCAGGTCCGAGAGTTGCAGGCGGGCCGCGAGATAATCGCCCAGAAGGATGGGGAGATCAAGGCGCTCCGAGAAGAGATCCGGAGTATCAGAAGTGAGGTATACCAGCATGTTCGGGACGAGATGGACCAGCAGCTCGCGGAGATTAAGAATGCCACCACTGTCACCAGCAGCCTCAGCTCCTGCACCTGCGGCAATAGAGTTGCCGCGACGGCCATCACTGATCCCATTCAGGTGACCCACCCGGGCCCCTTGCCGGCCGTTGCGCGTACCGACGACGATGCCGACGCGGTGAGTACTTGGGACCATGAAGCTGATGATGCCGTGGACGACGCCACTGACGACGAGACTGATGGTCCCGACGACGGCCGCATCCTGGGTGACTACCTGGGACGGCTGCTGGCTCGCGAGGACTGGCCGGACAAGAAGAGGTCGCGCCGCAAGACCCGCAAGATGTACGCCATGGCAAAGCAACGGGCTGAGCAACAGATGGAGGAGTAAGAGGAGACAGAAGAGAATTAGGAGCGAGGCGTCGCGCATTGCCAGCCATCGTCTAGATCCATAGATTGTAGCAAAAAGCGAAACCCTTTTTGGCCCAGGATCCAGCCTTTTGTGATATCAAGTCGTCGTCTTCAGCGCTCGAGTCTCTGATGATGCGCATCAAGCTTTTATAGCGGGCGACCGTCCGAGTGGACCAACTTACCTGCGCAGGAATTCTCAATCTGGTAGAGAATATTACGAAGAGTCGTAGGGCCACTAATACTTAGTTGTTTAGTATGAAAGCTCTAAGATGAGGTTTTAACTCCTGCCTCGATTATATCTGACCATCTCCTCTGTCAGCTACGCGCAGTGGCAATACCTGGATGTGAAGAAATCGGCTCTTAAAGATGCAGTTTCAATCCCTGGTGCTGTTATGAATTCTAGAGTACCATTCTGCTTTAAGTTTGTATTTGACTTCGAGGCTGCTCTTCTGTACAGCACGCCGATCTCTTTGCAGGGAGGATTTCAGGAAGGAGGTGCAGATCATGATGATGTCAGATGGCTGACGGTACCTTCGCAGCGGGGCGATTCCGTCTCTGGAGCTCCCCTCTGGCTCCTCTACAGCTGTACCCACTTGCAGCTGTCGCCAAGATGGCCTTTGGTTTTCCCACCACTCGCCGACAATCAAGAGCTGGGCAACGATACTCCTCAAATACATGTCTGTGTGCGGCTTCAATACTTCCCTTAGAAGAGACACAAAACTCACAAAATACACTCCAACACGACATAGCTCAAGATGGAGGCAGCCAAAGAGACAGTCGCAGCGGCCATCGAGCAGATCAAGGCCGCCCTCCAGACGCACGGCGAGCGCCTGCCCCAGACCCTGAGCGACGCCAAGCTCGTCCCCGGCCCGGCAGCCGAGCTCATCCCAGAGGGCTTCCGCTCGACCACCAAGCTCGAGATCTCGTACGACGACAAGGTGGTCGACCTGGGCAACCTGTTCCGTGTGCGCGAGACCAAAGTCCAGCCGGTAATCTCATTCCAGCGGGAGGTATGACATCCCCAATCAGCCATCATCCAAAACCCTCGGGGGTTTGCCGGCGAGATGCTTGATTTCTGACAGCAGCGCAGGCCGACGTCGACCACAAGACGTCGTACACGCTGATGCTCGTCGACCCCGATGCGCCCACTCCCGATGACCCAAAGTTTGCGTTCTGGAGGCATTGGGTCATCAACGGCCTGGAGCCCCTGAGCGGCGAGGGGACTATCGTAGCTGCGACGAAGCCAGCAGCGACAGCCTACCACCCACCCGGCCCAACCAAGGAGTAAGTCATGCTGGACTAAAAGGCTGTATCGAGCGGCTTCTTTATTACAGCTATCTTCTGAGCTTATTTACCGCCGAACCCATGCTGACACGCGCCACAGGTCAAAACCTCACAGATATCTCTTCGTTCTGTTCCGGGAGCCAGTCCTCCATGGCCTAGACCTCAAACCCGAGGACGTCGGCGGCGAGGAGTTCACACAGAGGCGGTCTTTCAAGCCTGTCGAGTTTTCCAAGAAGCATGGACTGGAGCTCGTGGCGGTGAACTGGATGAAGGTTGCTGCGGATGACTGGGAATAGACTATCGCGGTTATGGCCGAGCAGACTCTGAGCAAATTGTGCCCATCATGGAGACCGCGGTGAGCAATTAGCATATTCCTAGAAAACAGCATTCAGCATGCCATTCAGCGGATCTGGCACAAAGATAGAATTCCAATGTCTAGCTGGTACTATTGAGTCGTCTTTCTAAACTGAACACACAGAAAGGACTCGACATGCATTCTTGTCTGCCACCGGACTCAGTTATTGGTTCCGTATAATCTCCTTCTGTATGAATGACGTGACTGCTAGAAGAGCTTCATACTGACCCTTTAAAACTTGAATGCCGAGACGTAAGAATATTGTGCTCCACAATTTGTGTGGCCAGTGGCACACAATACGATAAGATTCAATTTACAATATGAAGCCAAGTTATTCTGCAATGCGGCGAGCGGCAATTGTGTCAATAAGAAGATCAGATGGTCAGATGGCTGCAACGTCTTAGGAGCCCATGTGCGATATATTTATATCCCTTCTCCAGTATCTTCAGTATCTCCAACCTCAACTTCTCCCTTTAAACCATCACAACTGCCTCTTGCTGCCCCATCCCAATCTCTGTGTTATCCTTGCCGCTCAGCTTGACTCCCACTCGAAGCAACACCAAGACCAGCCCAAAGGACAATGAACCTCGAGAACTACTTCGCCCAACTTATCCTGCGTGAGCTCGAGCAGTTCCGCGACAGCGCAATCATGCCAGCCGCCGAAGACACCGCAACAGAGGTCGCGCAGCACGCCCTACCCACCTCGTTTGCCACAGCGCAAATCTCGACCCCAGCCCAAACGACCGATACCGATTCCGCCACTGATGGCGAGGACGACAAACAGCGAGCCCCAGCCCACCAGCCCCAGGATATCACCGCCCTGCTCGACGCAGATGAGGCCACCAATGGCTTCCAGGGCAAGCCCGTGAGGCGCATCATCCTTCACAACGACACAGTCCGCCAGCGAAGGGCGAACGGGGAGCGCCTGCAGCGCATCTACCGCCTCGCACAGAAGATCGGCGTCCTCCCCGGCGGCGCCCGCTGGGTCCGCAAGGGCAGGCCGCACATGCAACCCGCGGTGCCGCGGTCGGTCGTGCGCGCCGACGGCATGATCGAGTACAACCAGTTCATGTACGATGCCGAGACGGGCAAGGTCGTGCTTCGCATGCCGGGTGGTTGGAAGCGGGATCTTGTGCGGAACCGGAGGGAGTTTCGTGGCGTTGCGGTCGTGGATGGGTATCTGTGGCCGCGGTTTGATCGGAATCTGCCGAGGAGGATGACTGTTGATTGGGGTGAGTCGCCGGTCTCCTCCTTTCGTTGTTGTCTTTGATAGGATCTAATTTGTGTGTTCATAGAAGAGCAGGGCTTCGTCGAGTTCAACGAGGTTCGATACACGACTCGATTCATCCCGCGCGAGCCGAAGGCTCTCCCCACAGCGGCATCCGACGAGGAGGACGGCATCCTCATCAGATTCGACGAGTAGGGACCCGGAAGACGCCCACCTGAGAGCTTTTTCGCATGCCTTTTACGGATGACCCGGCATTTACAAAAGCGTTTGGGCAATGGCTTCCTTAGGCGCTGCGGTGTTTCGGCCTGGTGGCGAGCTTTACGACCGATGGCTATCTGAGAAAGATCCAGCGGCTCAGCCCAAAGGATATTAGCCTTGCTGCGACTTTTCCTTGCGAGAACAAATTTGAGAAACCTCAATAGCGATGTTTAGAGGACCGCTTGTGCTTGGCTTGCCGGGCCCTCGCGCCGAAGCGATTCGATAGCGAGGAAGGTCCCCGGAGCATGGGCATAGGAGTGTCCGAGGATACGAAGTTGACTGCAGGTCAATCAGCTATGCTTTTCAAGAACGCTTCATTACCTTTTGCTTTCTCCGTTTGTATGACCACATTCATGTATGATATAACTGCATCTTGAGACATATGACGCGCACGGCTGGACATCTAAAACCAGAATCGGTGGATATGTATCGTAATTCTTTACTTTCAATTAAAAGCCTCCGTGCTAGTACATTGACTAAACTCCATTTCTGAACAAAGAGACGACAGTGTGCAGCCTCCAAGAGGCCTACGCACCCAGCGACTCTTCAAGCATGGTGGATCTGGTTGGCTCTCTCCTCCTCCTGGACCGTAGCCCGACCATCCTTCTCGGCAACATGATGCGCGCCGCTCTCAGACTCAGGGATACCAAGCATCTGAGCACCCTTGTCGACGTGGTTGGCGCCGCCAAAGAGCACATCGATCTCCTCTAGCGGAACCTGCTTGGTCTCGGGAACGATCCACCAGACGAACGCCGCAAGCACAACATTAATAGACATGAAGAAGAACATGCACTTTAGCCCCTCGTTCTTGAGGAACAGCGGGAAGAACTGGTTGAAGATAGCCTGCGCGACGTTTTGCGTCTGCGAGCACATGCCCACCGCCTGCGCGCGCACGTTCATGGAGAAGATCTCGGACGTCCAGATCCAAACTGTGGCGCCCCATGACGGCTTGTAGAAGAAGATGAAGAAGAAGAGCAGGAACACGATGCTGATACCAACAGGCTCGGATTTGGAGGATGTTCCCGGAGTGGTCAGCCCCACGACACCGACAAGCATGGTGCAGAGAGCCATGCCCAGGGCGCCAACGATGAGCAGCCAGCGGCGGCCGAAGCGGTCGACGGTCCAGACGGCGTTGAGGGTGAAGAGGATTCCGAAGGTGGCGTTGAGCGCGTTGATTAGGTTGATCTTGGCGCTCGACTTCCACACCTTCTTGTAGATGGCTGTCGAGTACGAGTTGAGGGTTCCCTGGCCCGTGAGCTGCTGGCCCGCGTTGAGGACGAAGGCGATGTACATGCGCTTGCGGATCGAGGGGTCCTTGAACAGGGCGCTGTAGCCCGACGAGATGGCCTCCTTCTCGTACTCGATGGCCTCGCGGATGGTCGTCAGCTCCTCCTCGACCTGGGCGTCGGTGTCGCGGATCTTGTGGAGTGCCGCGCGGGCTGCCTCGATGTTGCCGGACTTCTTGATGTACCACCTGGGGGACTCTGGCTGGAAGGGCAGCAGAATTATGATGATCGCGGGGACGAGGGCCTGGAAGATGACGACCATCTTCCAGTCCCACTCGCCCAGCTTCTCGCGGTGGAGCCCGCAGGCGTAGTTGATCC
>JACBFG010000038.1:507473-566578 GCA_013435955.1 Diaporthe sp. HANT25 | reverse complement strand
GTGGGATTGGCTCACGCTTGTGGCTGCCGCATAAAACGGCCCAGAAAAATAATTGAGCCAAGTAATCCTCTAGAAGCCGCGTCGTAGTGCTCGAGGTCCTGCAGCGGATGTGGCTCTCTAAACCAAGACCACTTGAGTTGGCTGATAACTGCGGGCACAAAATTAGACTCACAACTAAACACGCAGTGAATTTTTCTCTGATTGGGGTGTTCTGGCTGGAGGAGAATGAGAGAGTTATACATACTTTCAGCCAGAATGAACCCCAGTTGAGCAATTGTCACCGCTGTTAGTACCGAGATGAGGGAGTTAATGTTGATATTATAAGGCCACTCGGGCTGTTCTCCGTCGTTATATCTTCCCAGGGTTACAAGGATACCAGCCAACAAGCCTAGCGAGGTCAACATAGACAGGATCTCCCATTTCCAGTCCCGGAGCATAGGGGCATGACACGTTTGGGAGGATCCACTCGATTCGGCACGCTTTACTCTTGAGCGTGGTGAAGGCGATGAAAGATCGCTCTGAGTCTCGGTTGAGCCACCAAGACTCCTAGCAAGGTTGTGAGGTGTACATGTGGAAGAAGGGTCTGCCGGAGCTATTGTGCCGTCATCACTTCGGTCGGAGCCAGCGCGCCCGAGATATATCCCTGTTTGCGATGCTGGCCCTCCTACCACCTCAGTATCGTGCAGAAGTGTTGACGATTGGTTGTCGAGGTTGCTATTTTCGAGCGACACATTAGAAGCACTAAGCCGCCAGGGGTGGACAGTGGCTGGCCTGGCCTGGCTGGGAACGCTAACCTTTTTGTTGTCCTGCATGTTGATTCCTTGGCTAGCTGTGCTGGTGAAGGGTATGAAATCAAGGGCCCCAAAAACATTTCCCACTGGCCTGGTTTTATTCATTTCTAGACTCATCACCAGGCTACCAATGATTGAGTTCATGCTGAGGCAACCGACGAGCAGGAAAATCATCTCCTGAATAAAAGCTCCTGAAAGTTTGAGCTGAAAGGAATCGACGTCAACCCGCATGGCAGCTGCATATCGACCTCTTGAGCAGCTTAACTTGGCAGCGCCACGTCCATTATTCGCGATTGGGGTCCGGCAGAGGCTTGGAGGGTCAGAGCCACCTCCTTAATTATTTCCTTCCCAAGCACAGGCGGACAAGAAGTCGCAAGCGGGCGATCTGCGCACACAAACCCCAGGAAGACGATGATGGCTGATGGCCAGCAACGTGCTAAAACCCGGAGGCTGCTGGCACCTGAGGTGGATATGCAGATGGGGCAGTGACTGCATGGGAGGAACACCACCGCGATGATCAATTCTGGTTTGAGATGGCGGTGCCCAGAGCTACCCAACCAAGGCTTGGCCCCCACCATCTGTGTGCTCGGAAGTGTGTTGAAATGTGGTATCAGGATTCGCTTACGGCACGCAGCGACCAGTAGAGATTAGCTCTGAGAGTGGCACTGGCTATCAATATCACGCACGGATCGGACCCCAAGAGCTGCTTGTCATGTACCCTAGTGCTCTTGAACATCTGACCCGCTTCTCTTCAATTCCATTGGAGCGCAATACCGCCGCTGCTTCTCGACATCAGTAGAGTGCTTCCAAGTGGGCCTCAACTTGACGGGCTAGGAGGTGGTTTCCTGGGCTCCAGCGGGTCACATTCAGTATCACATCGCCTGAGCAAGTTTCAAGCTATCATGACAACATATCCAATTGACGTCCCAGCAGTAAATCTGCATCTCTCTCTACCTGCTATCTTGTCACATTCTTTGATCAGCACTTTCTTTTTCTCTAAAATGCATCAGCTTTCGATGAATGTAGTCAGATGAGATTCCGGGTTGAAACGCCCGGGTCTTGCGAGCTTGTATGTTGGTCGCAATTTTATAAACGTGGTTTTAGCAGACACACGGACTGTAGTTTCCCCTGCTATGAGATAGTCGAATCAAAATAGCTTTGGGAAAATGGGCCACTATGCGCCGCCTGATCTCATCCAAAACTTTGAACTGTTGGACACTTGGCTAATGCCCTACTTCGCAAATTGATCATGACGTTTGGGAGATAATTCTAAAGTCTAATTTGGCATAAGCTAGAACACAGGTATAAAATACAGATCAACGGGATACATAATGAAATAAAAGAAAAGTCAAGTCTATATCTAAACCTCACCCCCTCTTATCCCTGGTGATGGCCCGGGCCCGTTGAAACCAACACCAGGTCAGGTCTCTCCCCCGTCTTCTCTCCCCTTGACAGCGTTTCCCGCGGCCGAGTCCAAGTTTTCCAAGTAGCCACCATGCCATAGTGTTTCCTGCCAAGAAGCTTAAGGAAGACTTTGGCACTCGGCCTCGCTCTTGTTGAGCTCGCCGATGACGGCAGTCTCGCAGCCGATGAAGCCACTGACCTCCAGGATGGTTGCCGCGCCGGCGGTGGCGACCTCAGTAGCGAGGGCAATGCTGCCGCAGACGGCGATCTCACCCACCGCTGTGGTGACTGCGCCGGTTTGGCACTGAGAGCAGGCCGTGCTGCAGTTGGCCTCCGAGAGCTTGCGGCCACGGCCGCCGCCAGTCTCGATGGCCTCCATGGAGGCGGTCCTCGCGTCCCGCAGGATCGAGGTGACCCTCTCGGTAGGGGACTGTCTGGCGTTGATTTGCTGAGGTGCCGCCATGGCGAGGCCGGAGATGGAGGCAAGGGCGAGGATGATGTTGCTGAACTGCATTTTGGAAGATTTGGGGGTTGTAATGAAGGAAGATTTAGATGTTTGATTGTTCTTTGAAAAAGTGAAGAGCGGTGATCTGATGACAGTTTTGGAAGGCGAAAGAATTGGTTATTGTAGTGGTACTATTGTTGTTGTTTCTGTTGCTCTTGATGATGGTGATGATGATGATGAATGAAAGATGTGGTTTTATGCGGAGGGAATCATGTCCTTTTATCTCGGAAGAGCTCATCTTAATGAGGCTCAGATATTGATATGAACATCTCAGCGCCCATACTTCATCCGACGGGTTAGGGACAATTTCGGAGTTTACGTGGAGCTATCGTGAGCATAGCTCTGTACCACTTTTAGCCTAGTTTGCGTTGTTGGATGGAGTTGAGGCTCAATCTAGAGGAGGCTCAGTAGTGCCAAGACAAGGCAGCGCCGCGCGCGTCCCTGAAAGACGTAGGGCTGAACTCTTACACGCTACGCCCTCTTGGCATTCGCCCTGAACGACGTTGCAAAGGGCAAGCGCAGGGTCGGCGGGCCCGAGCTGTTAACTGCCGAAACACTAGCCTGCTCTCGTTCCGCTCAAATATTCATCTAACCATACTATTCGTCTGTTCCTCTCTAGGTCACGATGGCTTGGCAGTCTGTGCCGGAATCTATCTGCCCCTTCCCAAGAAGTACGCGCTGTATTTCTGGTCTAGTTCAGATTACCAGAATAGCTCACGAAACATAGCCTGCAAGTCTTGGCTTATTATGAAGTCTTGAACTCCGTTTTAATTGCTCACGAGGGCGTACTCTCATATATTCAGGATTTATTATACCGAGTGAACCAATTTGACAGTACCTGCCTATATGCCTTGGCTTCTTGTCGGCACTCTTTTGCGCCCGTGTCTTCTTTCAAAGCCTCATTTGAAAGGCTAGAGCAGTTTCAGTTATTTTCTGCCTCATAGGCTTTCAATACGGACAGCTCACTGCATCAACAGAATACCGAGTTATTACGAACTTGTCGCATGGGAGCCTCTCGATCTCATCGAAATCTTGTTTGCTATCCGGGGTAGCTCAACACTTGGCTCCATGGCTTGACAACTCACGTCTATCCCTTTGTACGGATTTGAAAAAAAAAATAGATTCATGACAACAGTGAGGATGCCGTGCTGTAGGTTCTGAGAGTAGGTCGACTGGAATATGCCAGACCACCACCCATAACGGTTCGGACGGTATCGAACGCATAAACATCCTGTCATTTTACCTGAAAGGTCCGTGTGCGGACTACCACGAGTACTGCTGAATATTGGGACCGAGATGACTTTTCTGACTAGGAATTATGAGCGCATATTATGGCTGCAGTCCCTTTTTAATTCAAGATCGTTCCCTCACATTCTAAGCCGAAAGCCTTGATTATCTGACGGCTACGAAGGTACGTGATGTTTGTGAACGAAATTACCCTGCGTCCGATGTATTTAACCCCAACGCCACCCTAAAACTGAAAGATATTGTGTAAGTTACATGCCATTTCTCGTCACCTAACGACCCTTTTAAGCTTCACCCATAGAGGTTTAAACATCGGTCCTGCCACGGCCTTGACATGCTTGAAGTCACCCTCCTTGTTCCATGGCCAGTTGGGTCCGTTGTTCTCAATAGGCTCGATATCCAGATCAAAGTGCCAGATGATTTGCGCAATTGCCAACCTCACCTCAATACCTGCCAGATTCTTTCCAATACAATCTCTTGGTCCGTATGAAAAAGGTCCTTATTGCTGGTCAGAACCACAGATGCAAGTGAGTCTGATAAGGGATCAGAAGGGGTACTCACGTGAAAGGCCAAGATTGTCCATAGTCTCGGGGTCGGTATTTAGCCAACGGTCCGGCCGAAACACATATGGGTCCTTGAAGTTATCAGGCGAGTGCATGGCGGCGTACTCAGCAACTGCCACCACCGTGCCGCCTGGAAGCTCATGCCCGTCGACAGGCATGCCGCCAGGCGGGATGACCCTGAGGCGCTGTACCGTGCCGAAGATGGGCATGCGCCAGGACTCACGGAGGACGGCGTCAAGATATGGCATGTCCTTGAGAGCCGTCCATCGGATGTCTTCCGCCTTAGCGAAACTTCCGCGGATAAGGTCTCGCAGCTTGAAGTATTCTTCCCGATGTGTGCCCATGCAGTACGCCCACAGTGTTAGGGTAAGGCCGACAGTCTCACCGCCCGCTATGATGAAGCCGGTAAGGTTCAGTCGGATCTCATCTTCGGACAAGAGATGTCGATTCTCGTTGTTTTTCAGGATGTGGTACACGAAGTCTTTGTGGTCCTCCTTGACCCCCAAGGCAAGCCTGTCGACGATGGCTTTGATGGTCCTCCCGTATGTCTGAAAGCGGCTGGCGTAGATGCTCTTATCGGCCACTGCAGTATTCAACGTTAGCGATCGAAGCACTGCGAAAGGAGTTCTGTTCGGAAGCGGGAGAGATTGGAATCCCTTACATAGCCAGACTATCCATGGTTGCAGCACTGAATTCAGTCCGACAAGCCTGCTCGCTGCCTGTTCGTATGTGCCCATGGTGACCACCTCTCTCAGGGCCCGTGCCCATTCAAAATTCTCAACACCACCGGACTTGAGAACCCCAAATGGCTTGCCGAAGGTGAGCGATCCGATGACGTCGAAGGCGAAATAGTTGCCCCAAGCGCCCATGTCGACGACAGCGGTACCGTCCCCAGCCCGGTCACAAGCCCTTGAGAACGTAGCAATGAGCTCGTCGACGTGTGACTGGACAATGACTTCTTGTTGGATGAGGGCCGAAGTGGTGAAGACGGCGGCAAGTCCGCGGCGGAGGCGGGCGTGGTGTTCCTTGGGTGCATTGATGAGTCCATACGGAGCCTTCATCTTGGTGGAGAGCGAGAAGCGGGAGTCTTTCTCAGTCGTTTGCATTCCTTTCTGGCGTAGTGTTAGCTCGCTGCTACGAATTTCACCTATAGCCATATGCTGACGTACTTTGTTCCCATACCCAAAGATGTCTTCCATTGCTTGAGGAGTAGTGAAGCTCAACTCGTTCGGTGCAACCCGGACGACGGGACCTGTAATCTTTTAGCGTGTCTGGTCGAACAAGATGCCCCTCCCTCAAGAAAACAAAACGGAAAAGAAGAGACCCAAAACGAGACTGTATCCTACCGTATTTCTCGTGCAGCTTTTTGTAGTATGCGAACTGCCTGCCTCCACATAATGACACGATCACCGGAAGATCTGTCACTGCGTGATACCAGGGTCCTGGGTACTTTGAGAGGGGATGGAAGTAAAGCCGTTTGATGAAGAGGCCAGATATTGCTAAAATGCATATTTGTAATGCCAGCTGAAAGGTCAGTCCATCAATTGAGGTAAAACATGTGTCAAAACCGCCGAGTTTGACATACCATCAAGGGCGAGACCATGGAAGACGAGGTCATCGCCTCCATAGGATTGTGGGACGTTTTATTACTGACTGTCTCCATTTTGCAGGAGTATGCGATGTCTGGACGGAAATCCGGAGACAAAATCTAAATGGAATCTATCGACTTGATCTTCGTTGGGCTGGTTGAAGAGCCTCATGGCCTTTTTATCTGTGTCACCGTCAAAAAATCATTCGCAGAGGATCTTTGTCCTGAAGTCTGAGCGGCCGAGGTCATAATCTCATAGGTTGTCATTGACTCGAGGCCCAGTGTTTAAGCGAGTGCGATTGCGATAAAATGTAACGAGCGTTAGTACCACGACGATTATTAATCGGTCATGCATTAGGGGCCGTACATACTCAAAAATAAAGGCACAATGACCTCTCTCAAGCCAAGACGACTCCGGACAAGGCGGAACCTTACAGTTCACGGGTTATGCATCGTCAACAAATTGACAGTCGAATACAACATGGTCATCCACTCCACCAACGATGACAAAGGGGTCTTGGCATTACCCGGGCCTCAAATTCGAAGCCGGCCATCTACATTCCAGATAAAAGTACCAGATTAAAGTACGTGTAAAGATTTTGCCGTCAGGGCCTAAAAGAAGCTTCAGGATCGCATTACAGGGCTCACCATGCTGGCCCTCCTGCACCCCAATGCCAAGGCGGTGTGCGGTCTTGATGCCACAATTCGGAAGCGGATATCATTGGTTGGGTTTCCGAGAGCTGTTGGTTCAAATGCCGAGACAAGGTTCAGTATTCAGTAGGTTTGGACGGTGTGGTGTCATGCCGTCGATCTAAGCTGTCAGATTTGAGTAGCATCGACATTTTTGTCGAATGCACGTGGTGATGCCAAATATCTCGAGCTTGGTACGACGGGGGAGGTCAATGGGGCCGACGGGTCCAAACGTAAAAACCCAGATCTGACGGCCGAGCCTCGCACCTCCACGTAATGATGTATGGGCACAAGAAGACGTCACTATGCCAGTGAAGACTTTTCGAAATTCAAGGGATTTGCACCGTCTTATAGCCACTTGTTTCGTGCCTGCCTGTTGTCAGAATATCTCTAGAATGGATGTTCAGACAGCAGGTCATCAACCCCTTTGGCAGACTGTATTTGATGTCCTAAAACTTATGTTGCGGAACATATCCGTGTACCTTCAATTTGCATTTCCAGCGGCGATTGAGGTCACGCCGAATCACCGGCAGTAAAAAGTACGACGGGATAGCGATTCGTCAGCACGCAGTCGAGCTTGCACTTGTGTTTTACAACGTTGGAAACTCAAGTCTATTATCCCAGAATGAGGGGGCCCAGTACCTCGGCAAGTCCCACAAGTACACCATGTGCCCAACACGGACAGCAGCTCTCTTTCCCATACTGTACTCACGAGATGTATTTTGAGCCGCGCCAGGAGAGAAGAGACCGCTAATCACACAGCTAGCCTGATAATCGAACAATATTCACTTAATGACTTGCTCAATCACGAGATGATAGACGTGCCGTGATCACACATATAGGGAGGTGTTGTCGTACCATCTGAGCTTGCGACGGCGGGCGGGAGCGGCACAGAAGCTCGAGTAAAGCATCAAGTACCATCTATTATATACACATAAATGAACAAGTCTTATTGATTCAACATTTTAACGGACAGTCTTTACTTCCGCTCAAGAGTTTCATGCCCGGGCGTGGTCACAGAGCGGTCTTCTATTGTGAGAAGCTCATACTAGTACACGTTTAGCCCCGCTAAGTGTGCCGAAATCCACACCTGTGCAACTAATACGTCCGTTTTATTCTACAATTTCCGGGCAGGTCTAATTTACAAGCTGAGTATGGCCGCTTCAACCTTTTGCTGAAACGTCTCACGCGGCCCGAAGAGCGAAACCAGAACATTATGTCATTAAATCCTGCAGATACGATGAAGGACAGGTAAGTGAAGTGTTGAGGAGTGCCATCTTAGCATCTCGGTGGCTATTTTTTGAAATTTTGTACATGCTGGATGATATATACACAAGAACAACACGCTGTCATCTGAAAGGACATGCCGTGTGAGAATGCTTACGTGCAGCTGTCGCTGCCATAAACAAAGGTGCCGTCCGAGTTCTCGCAACCACAGGTTCCGTCGTCGGGGGACTTGATGCAGCCTGCGCCCTCGCCACTGGACTCACCCTCGCCACTGTGTCAAAGAAGCTCATTAGTTTCTGGCCCACGGTTGGAGAATAAAGCACGCGTAGCTAGACGCCGGCTATCGGAAAATGGGTCAACGTACGTCCAGAAGAAAGTCCAGCAGTCCTCGTCGGCCTCCATTTCCGAGCTGGTAGGCGACGTGCATGTGTAGGCGCTGCAGGTTCCGTAGGGCGCGCCGTGGCTGCTGTCGTACTGGTGGTCCGTCTCGAAGACAGCGAAGGTCTGCTGTCCGGAGACGCGGGTGTTGTGGGAGCACTCAGCGGCCTGGATGGCCTTGGAGACCTTGGTGGCTGTTGAATAACACGGTCAGATACGATTACCCAAAAACAACGACCGAAATCATTGAGTCGTGAATAACTCACCAGAGCAGGCGGGAGAGGTAGGGCATTTGCCCTTGGTGTTCGACGTGGCAGGGTCGAGGGTCGCGAGGACCATGGCCGGGGCAGCCAGGATGGTGAAGAAGCTGGTGAAATGCATTTTGGCTGATGTTGAACTTGTTATCCCTCAACTGTCGATGATTAGATATGGTTGATTTAGTTCAGCATCATCAGGCCAAGAGCGAAGAAGTTGAATTTATATCTATGCCAAATGCATGCAGCTGGATTGTTGTGCCGGATTCCCATGGGGATGCGAATCAGAATTACGTACGGTCATATCGCTAAGATGAGTTAAGGGGGAGCAAGTGCAAGGCTTAGTGAGGCTCTCCCTATTCCATGACTCCACGGAACAAGTTTACTGTGCCGTTTAAATTGGGGCTGTGGGTTCCCGCGAAACAAAGTCAGCCCAGCGAGGACGTTAGTGGGCCGGCGGAACAGCCACGGTCACAACTAGATTGGAGCCCGCGATCTGGCCCAACTGCCGGCCCAAGGGGGCAGCGTTTACGAGGTGGGACGGGATCGGCACTACCCGCACCTACCTAAGACCTCTCTCTCCCGCAATTGTTGTTTTTTTGTTTCCAAGCAATTGTTATTCGAGGCCTTAATAACTTTTGACGTGGTTCGCGTCGCTCTTGGAGGCTTCTCATGGGCTGCGTGCGAGCACAAGGATAAACCATGCTGCCAGGACAATGTCACAGACACTTGCGTGCCAGGCAAATGGACATCAACGCGTGGACGATGAAGTGACACCTCCACTCACGACGGATCAATAATTCCGTCCAGGTCGGATGGCACATATTTCCGTGGTTGATATTGTAATGATGTCCGGTAGTTCATCCCTGCGATTCAGCCCTATAAGTACACGATGTCACATCTACATTGGAAATCATCTAGACGTGTCTTAGACACATCAGCTTGGTCGAGGCCGGTCTCGACCTCAGAGGTCTTTGTAGATCTCGCGGACCAATCTAGTCTATTTCTGAGCGACGTCCATGAGGTCCTCTTCGCTTAGATTAACTTTAGGCTCCTGCTTCGGTTCTTTACTGATAGCTTTTCTCGGATTTCAGCAGCTGTGCACTTTGTACCCAAATTGTCAAGTGACCGAGAGCCGGACACACAAACTCTCCTTAATGTAGAGCAGGGTTGGGGTTTATCGGCTTCGACTGAGTTGTTCGCCCCTGAAATCCCCTGCGCCGAGATCCGGAAGATGATTTCGGGCCTCATGTGTGGCCCGAGCGCGAGCAGGGTTGTCGGCTTGTCTGTTAGAGCTGTTTGGTCTAAGAGTTGTTGAACTGTTCGTCGACTTTACCCGTAGTTAATCACGGTCTGACCCAGTATGTTGTGTGCTCAACTTGAAGACAGCTGACTATCACACACAAATCACATACTGTTTATCGTAGACACCGAGCTATTACCTCTGAAAGACTTTATGAGTCTCCTGATGGTTGCCGCGTTGCCGAAATACCAGAAAAAGAGGTGGACACATGCAGAAGGGCGCGACTGGTGGTGGCTACATGGCCCCCACCAGAGTAAAGACGACAGACAACATGATACCTCACTTTAGGAAGAGCCGTCTACTGTCAGGCAAGTGACAACTGAGGAGCGCGCCTATGCTTGTGGATAAGAGAACTCACACAACCAAGGAATATATACTGCAAACTGAATACCTCTGGCACCACTCATTACTTTTCAAGGGTGCAATCGCTAGGATTGAGCCGGCTCTCATCTCCGTTGGACTTAATTCGCGGGGAGCAGACTGATCAATCTGAAGGACAGAAAAAAATGCATGCTCTTGTCAAGACCGGACAGAAGATACACCAACATTGAATGTACAGGTAGGTGACAAGTCGAATAGAGTCACTGGCAAAATCAGACTCAGCTGCTTCATATGTACCGGAACGATGATTCGATGACCAAGCCATTCATTTCAGTAAACATTCCTGTTTCGGAGTCTGACATGTTCAAATAGGACCGACGAAGGCAAGTGGGTCGAAAATCTGGACAGCCCTAGTCCACAGTTGACGGGAGAAACGCCGGAGGAGCGAGCGAGACAGGAGTTTCCGATGCTCGATAACGAAAACTTGAGGTCAGAGCTACAGCATTGTGTTCATATCAAATCGACAGACATGGGAAATACTGATACATAGTTTGTAAAGGGTGACATAAACATATGGCAAAAGCATCTTCGTAATGCGTCTCGAGCAGAGGCGGTACAGGCTCTGAGCCAACTTTCTCTGATCATAAGAATGTTTCAACTCATACTCTCTCGAATGAAATATCTGTGCTAAACCTATTTCAACTGTTGTTGGCTGTGTAATTCTTACCTAGGTGCAATTTGTGGCAATCACATTATGGCCATGTGGCGGTTGAAGTATAGCCAGGGATGCGAAGGATGCCAACACAGTCTTCAGCACTACTAGACCCGATCTTCACATGCTTCTGTAGACCATCCCCCACTTGTCCTACGAACCCGTGTAAGCTGAGCTGCAGCCTTATTACTACGTCAGCTGCAGCCTCAAATGGTCCGTTTATACCACCAGCCAAGACGAAAATTGGTCAGAACCAATACAGGGATGTGAAACGAGTGACTTATTCAGCAACGATAACAAGGACCTGTAAGCAATAGTGGATCGCGCTCTGAGCTGTGTAACACGTTGTCGGACGGTGATTCTTTGTTTGGGGTGGGTGATTACTGTTAGCGCCCGAGGCGATGCAAGCAGTATCCTTTCCCGCAAGTACATGTGTCCGAACACGACAGCACTAGGCGGGCGACTACTCTAGCTCACCCAGGAAATCTGTAGTCTACGAGTGAAAGAAGCATCGTCAACCGGTAATCTGACAAGATTCCAGATCTCAGCTGAGGTAGAGTCCTTCATCGCATTACACGCGGCCCATCCCAGCTGATAAAAATACAAGCAGCAACCCTTTTCCACGATGCCCAGGTGCCAATGTGTCATCTCAGCTGACAGCCTTGGGGCACAGCGCATCGTACAAATTATGCCCCAAAATGACCGGTCAGTGTTTCAACTGGTGCTGGGCCTCAGCTCACACAAGAAAGAGACGTGATTGAGTTATTTACGAAATTGGCCCCTTCTGCCACAATTCCAGGCGTGACCGTCGGCTACATAAACGCCACCGCATTCCAAACAAGACCCAATGACCCATCTTCCTTTCCTTCGCCCAGCAACAAGATCTCACCGTTCCACAATCGGCTGAAAGCACAGCATATCATACGAGAAATATGAGCAGCCACACTCTGACCGGTCGGCGTCTTACGTCACTTACTAAGACTCCTTTGAAGTATATAAGGGACTGGCGCACAAGTCTGGCGAAGATATGGCAGAAGCTGGTTCCTGGAAGGGTATCAGTCCCAAAAGCGAGCACAATGGCGACTATTGAAGGTCTAACAGGCAAGCAATTCGCCCTTGGGACGAAGGATTATCCCGACTGGCAGTACCAATATGCCACAACTACTTACGGTGTCGACCATGACATGGAACCCGGCCTGATTATTCAGCCAAAGAGCAAACAAGACATCAAGCTCGCAGTACTGTTTGCCAGGGAACAGAAAAAGGCCATCGCCATCCGAACCGGTGGTCACCAGTATAGCGGCGCCTCATCCACAAACAAGGACAACATCCTGTTGGATCTCCGCGACAGCTTCCAGGGCCCCGATGACCTGGTGTATTTCGAGAAGGACGACAAGAGCTACGTCCACGCCAGCGTGAGCTGGAGCCTCGGCAAATTCAATGCATTCCTTGGAAAGAACAAGGCCTTCGTGCCCACCGGACAGTGCACGGCCGTACATGTGGGTGGCCATGTCCAGACTGGCGGGTACGGGCAGCTGGGCCGCAGCTTCGGGCTGTTCGGGGACCACATCCGCTCACTGGAGATCATCGACCACGCCGGTGAGGAGAAAGAGATCACACGGGCGGGAGACCCGGAGCTATTCTACGCCTGGCTGGGAGGGTCCCCGGGGAACCTGGGCGTCCTCACCCACTTCACCGTCGAGGTACACCGCGACGCTGACTACGACGGTTCTATGGGCCTCAAGGCGCTGCACTTGTACGACACCGGGAAGTTGAAGCACATCTTGCAGGTACTGGCCGAGATGAACGACGACGAGGAGTTCCCGCGAAACTACGACCTGTGCGTCAGCGTGCTCAGCTCGTCGTTCGACATCCTGGGCCTGATGGGTGGCCTCGACAACAAGATGGAGGAGGAGCACCCCGAGATCTTTGGCGAGGATGGCAATCCTGTCTGGCCCCGCATGATCGTGGTTTACGCCCAATTCGTTCCCTTCCACAAGGACGACAAGCCCGACATGAAGTTCTTCGAGCGGGTGCTGTCGGGCTGTTGGTTCCAGACAGGCGTTCACAAGAAGCCCATGTCGGAGCTGACAAGTGATTGGATCTTCCGCAACACGAGGGAGTTTGATCTACCATATGTCAAGAGGACTTACCTGACGACCTCGACGGAGCTGAGCACCAACGGCTGGGTTGACTGGGTGGTTGGAAGGATGGATGAGGTCGTCCGTCCGGCTGGAAACGGGCAGTGGCTTTCGGCTCAGCTGCAATCTTTCGGCGGGAAGCACTCCCAGTTTAGGACGAATGCTGGCAATGGCACGGCTTTCAGCGTAAGTGGACATCGATACTGCTGGAACTCAAGGACCATCGATTAACAGATTTGTGGCAGTGGCGAGACTCGACCTTCTGCTTCACTATCGACAACTTCCACAAGCCATCGAAGAAGAAGGACGCGGAGAAATGGGCGCAGACGAATGATGCGCAGGCTATAGGGCCCAATGGCATCTTCAGCAAACAAGACCGCCGTGTCCTGTGGGGCTCGTATGGAAGCTTCAACCTCGACGAGGCGTGGCAGTTCTATTACGACGACCGCGCCCAGTATGAGAGGCTGATGGAGGCTAGGAAGACTGCGGACCCGGATGGAACATTTACCCCGAACACATTCTGCGTTAAGCGAGCGTCCTGAAGTTGATAAATTCAGATTCGATTACCCATGGACTTTTATACGACCACCTGGCAGTCACACGTCTTCTTTGCTTTGTTAGACTCGAAGGAATTCTATATATTATATCATTTTACTGAGTGCGCATGCTGTTCATGACCGGGCGTGGTTAGTCAACGCGAGATAGAATAATGGCAGCAGAATACTACATCATCTCATCGAACGGCAACAAAGGGCCCGTGGGTTGCCACAACAACCGCTAAGTGGCTCTCCACGCTGACGCGAGACCGAAAAGAGGAAGATTGGCACTCGGAACCTTGGACGACCCTGGCTGCAGTCAGTCATCCCGGGCAGTTAAGGTGAGGCACTCTACCGTTGTGTTTGAATGCCTATAGGTCTGTCAGCAAAGGGACTTTGGACCAGAAAAGCAGACCAATAGATTATGAAGCGACTCGGAGTAGGCAGGTACCAATGTTTGACAGCACGGTCTGTACTTGCATACATCGTGATGCAACTTGAACAGTTGTGGTGGTGCTAACGGTTATGTCCGGATGCTACGGCAGCCCTCCGGCAAGCGTGGGTTGCATTGCTAAGCTCTGGGATCCTTCAACAGACATGTGAGAAAATAGTTCAAAATGCAAGCACGATGCTACAGCGGCGACGTTCACAGCAGACAATTTGTTTTCCCACCTTCATCGTCGTCCGATTCTTGCGCTGCCTCTCATCTCGTCTCGTCACGTCACGTCCTGACCTAGCACTCTGTCTCCCCAGACGGCCCTTCCCACGGAATAAACTCACTACCGCCGTCCCAAAGATGGTCAAGCCAGGTACCCTGTACGCCGCTATGGCGAGCACCATCCAGACCTTCTTCGCCGACTACGACCGGGCGCCCGACGATGGACCGTCGGTGCTCTCCAACACCCTCACGCCAGACTGCCGCCGTTATCTGCGCCCCTACACCTTCACTGACGCCATCGATCTCCCGCGAGACTTCTACTTCAACAATACGGCGTACGAGACAGGCATAGCCAGCGAGCTGACCGTCACTCAGACGGCCAACTGGACCGTGCTGTTCACGTCGATAGACGTGCAGGACCTCAAGGCGTCTGCCTTCTCGGAATACAGGGTCAGCCTGTGCGGGACGGAGGAGTATTTGGTGGAGGTGTCTTGGTTCTGGGACTTTACCGAGGACGGCAGCAAAATCCGGAACATCATTGAAGTCCTCGAGCCAATCACTACTTTGAACTATTCGGCGAAAGCTGTGGAGATAGCTGCGTCGGGGCAGACTTGCTAGGCTGGTGCATCAAGGCAGGCTCCATCCGTTACCTTGGTTGTGTTAGACTGGCAAGCGAGCAAAAGAAATATTTCAAAAGCACCTGCTTTGTCCAACAGTCTCCATATAATATCTCACCCTCTATTCTCAATGCCACTTGTCCCTGCAAGACTCCAAAACAAGTTCACCATTTCTGCACTATGCAAAGAGTCAAAGGGAACTTGCAGTGGAAGCCGAAGCAGACATCCCCAGTGCTAACTTGCGAAGAGCTTCTAGGCTTCCACCAGTGCCGCCTCGAATGCACCTCTCTGGAATTCTTCATGCAGTGCCATGATCTTGGGGTGCATGGGTGGAAGCATCTGACAAAACGCCGTGCCACAAATGCCAGCCTCGTGATCCATGAACCACATCATGCAGGGGACACCTCCCCAAAACGTGGCCCCCGGTTTGAAACGGCCCTCTTGGCCATCCAGGGCCACCATGCCTGCAAAAGACCACGACTTTCGGATCGATTTGGGAATCCCCATCCCAATGAACTGCTCATGTGCAGGTGAGAGGACCAGATACTGATTGAACACCTCTTCTGCTTTGCTATCCAGCTGGGGCCGGAAGAGTTCTGTGTAGGAGTCAGCCGTCAGGAGACGGTTGTCGCGTCGGAACACGGCCGAAAGGAAGGCATAGTATCCTTTAGCGGACCCGAAGCCGCCGCCACCTCCGAGACATTCGGTTCCACCAAAGAGAATGTCGAAAGTGGGTTCGTCTACGGCAGGAGGCTCGCCGGCTTCATTCAAGGTGCTGATATCGGCCATTCGGCCGCTCATGTCCGGATTAGTATTGGGCCAGAAAGAGAATTCTGATTCGGTTCCAAGAGGCGTGCACTATACCAAGGCTGGTTAACTCCGATGCATCTCTGATATGGGATCAAGGACATATTCTAGGCGTTATACTTCGCCGCTCCAGAGAAGAGTTCAACTTGTGAGAAGCTTGCAATGTCACGTCCTTGCTGTTGCTAATCAAGCGCTGGGGAAGACGTCGTGGAGACGGAAAGGAGAAGCTTACAATATTCTTCCGCATGAAGTCATCCAATGTCATGCCAGTGGCTATTTCAACCAGCCTTCCAGCCCAATCCCAACCCGCGCCATAAGCAAACCCGGTTCCTGGATGGAAGACAAGGGGAATCGCGGACTTGTCAGTGAGAAGAGGACCTGACCACGGTACCTCGTTGCGAGAAGCACGCCACTTTCCAAGGAATGGGTTGAGCCAGTCGTATTCGTGGCCAGACGTGTTGGAAAGCAGCATGCGAAGGCTGATTGGGGTAGAATCGGCTTCGAACGTGGCCTGACTTTTCTCATCGTCGAAACCGGTGATGACCCCATACTTGCCCATCTCCGGTAAGAGAGGCCGAGCGTCTGCGTCTAAATCCAGCTTGCCTTGCTCGACGCACTGTAAGACGGCTACGGAGGTCATGAGCTTCGTCATCGATGCCATCGCACAAATGGTGGTGGACGTGAAGGCCTCATCTCGGCCTTCCTTTAGGCTGGCTTTTCCGAAAGATTGATTGTACAGTGTCCGGCCTTGAAAGTGTCAGTAAAAGCTGTTGTTGACATCTCTAGACAAGATGCGGGAGTCTCGTGCTTCTGTGCGCGAGTGCTAATTTCGTTCCATGCTCACCGTTCTTGTTGCCCGCAATGGCCGTTATTCCGGGGAGAAGCTTCGATGCAACAGCATCTTCGTATACTTTGCTAATTCTCTCGGTCATGCTGTCGATGGAAGGAGTTGCACGTTGCATTAATGTCCGCTGGTGTCAGTCTGGGCTCTTGAGGTTGCGAGGGCGATTGAGATAAATTAGCAGAGTCAAGACGCGTAAAGGACTGCGAGAAGGAGTTGAGCCATGGTCTCACCCCGCAATCCTGTTGGTTTTATTCAGAGCCAACGTCGTGGCATTGCTGACTACTTCATGGCGCCAACATACTGCAGCAGTAAGTCGCTGCGCCTCCCTTATACATCATTAGACCATGGTGCGTGATGTTGTTGGCAGATGAGGTCTAGTTTCAAATCCATCCTGTTGCTGTGAGCCTTGCATAAATATCTGCACTACTCGTCCTCCGTGATGGGGTGTTTTCTGTCAACGTCATTGGGACCTCAGGTGGACGTTAAGTAGCGCATACAAAGCCCCCACAGCTGCATCTTGAAGAACTCCACGCCTCCAACATGCATATCCGTCCAGCCGGCACAATCGAACTGGTCAGCGCAATACGCGCCCGATGCAACTCCAGCGATATTTTTGGACCGGTACTGGCCCGGTTTGCCTGAATGCCACCTGGATGAGACTTTGCAGCGTCGGCACTGGAGGGGCGCCCGAGTGGGGAACGCATCTGTTGGCTGATCATGCATTTGCATTTGCGACCTGTTGGTTCTAACGAAGCTCCGTTCGTTCCATTCTTAGTGAAGTGAATGGGGAATTTTGTGGGGGCCCCATAACTGTCGATGCAACAACTGGTACTGTTGTTTATTTTGCGTTACAACGCCTGAAGTAACGGTGGAAAGGTTGATCGTTTAGACCGGTCCAGTGAAATCTGAGAAGCCCAGCGATTCAAGGTTCTTACTGCAGCTGACCTGGCATCTTGCACAACTGCAATGCAAGACATTTTCATGTCCCCGATTTTGCATCCGGCATGGCAGAGGTCGCAGCGAGATATAAAAGCTGTCTTTGATCATGACCATTGGCACACAAGCCACGCAATATATTTCGTTCGAACTGTTATCAACCTCTCCTGCCTTTCCGCTGGCGGAGCTGTTGAGGTGATCCAGGCCCTACAATTCGACAACATTCCTCCTCATACGCCATGGCGGTTAACTCCACAGGTCCACTCATCATTGGCCTGACGGTCATGTTTGAGGTGATCGCCATGGTCGCTGTCTCCCTGCGATTTTGGTCACAACGGTCTCTGAAGCGAAAGATGTTCGCAGATGACGTATGGATCGTGATTGGATTGGTAAGGTCCAATGGCTCGAAAGATAGGATGGTCAGCGTACTAATTGTCTTGCAGATCTGCGTGACTGCAATTTCAATTAATCTCATCCTCAGTGTTGTACTAGGTGGTCTCGGTCAGCATGCCACCGAACTTTATGCCACGCCATGGAGGATTGTTGCATTCCAGAAGGTGAGGGCTGGCCACGGGGCGATCTTCATCCCAATTTTGGACCACGAGGTAAACTCTTGTTACTAATCTGGTGCATAGCTTCTCATTTCCACTCAAACTTGTTGGGCCTGCGGTATGACAAGCGTCAGGATGTCCATTCTTTTCTTGTATTTGCGACTGTTCAATAAGAATAGGGGATTCCGCATTGCCTGCTACGTGCTGCTAGTTGTCAACACTCTCTGGTTTGTTGGCGAGATGTGTGTCGTCTGGTTGATCTGTCAGCCAGCTGCTAGCAACTGGGACTCGTCGATCAAAGGGTATTGTGGGAACCTATCAGCTGCTTACATCGCGATACATGTGAGCAACTTGATGGTCGACCTCCTCGTTGCAGGTCTACCAGTACAGGTCCTCTGGCGTTTGCAAATGCCAACTGGAAAGAAACTAGGAGTGATGGCTATGTTCGCTCTTGTTGCACTGTAAGATCTCGATCACAGCGTTTTGGCCTTAGACACCACCACTTGGAAAGCCGATCGCTAACAAGTCGCAGAATATGTGCCATCTCGATTGCTCGACTCGTTCTTTGGCGCATCGCCCTTGGGTTCACAAGCGATGATTTCACATATACCGGCTCAACTCTATACCTTTTCTGCGCCATAGATGTATCGACCGCCTGTGCTCTTGCTTGTATGCCTCTGCTGAAACCGGCAGGGGAGAGGCTCGCTTCATCGTGGATAGTATCTTCGGTGAGGACTATAGTCCATACCATTCAGTCACATGCATCCAAACCATCATTGCGGCAGCGCGGATTGGTAGTGGAGGCAAGTTTGGAAGGAAAATACTCCGAGTCTCATGGGATCGACAGCAGAAACTCGAAGTCGTTCAAGGATACGGCTAGCGAGGAAGGAGGTATTTACGAGAGTCGTCAGGTCCACCAGCACAGCTGTCTTAGCAATGACTCCTTGGAGATGGCAAATTGAAGTGCGGAGCTTCTATCGAGGGTCAAAACGGCCGACCGCCGTTTGCCTCCAACGTGGCCAGTCCACTAGCGCCCCAACATGCGACATAGGCTGTAGCAAGTCATAATAGCATGCAGCAAGTAATTCGTTGCCTTTCGGATATACGCAAAAAGAGCTGAATATTACCATGTTTTATCCCTATTGGGCATTAATAATGAATACCTAGGGACGGGGTGTGACTAATTAAGTGGCCTCTGGCAGAATCCAGAGGATGTAGAAACGACATCTAGGGACTGCATGAGTACCTTGGCCCGAGTTCCTCTCTCGGACTCTTCTAATACCCGTCCTCGTTATGGTCGAGCTACATGACCATGACGACAATGAGTGCATGAACCGAGGCTTATAATGAAGATCTCAGGGTAGTGGTGGAGCAACGTAACTTGCTGCTGCGGAAATGCGGAACCGCTAGGAGGGGGAACTGAGGAGAACATCGACCCCACGGGATTTTCCATTCACTAACAACCTCGAAGCAGAATAGGTGGCATCCTATACAGCCCCGGGGTTACCAGGCTTGGTAGCCCGAGTACGACTCTAGTAGATGTTATGTTCGGTGCCCAGCCAACAATTGGGGGAGATGTGTGCCACCGTGGCTTGGGGACATCCCACACGTCATGCTGTGTCCAAGACACTCGTCCGGTTTGAGGTTCAACCGAGGTCAAACCACGTCGACATTGCATAGATAGATAGCTACCATAAATGAACCGAATACACTGCACACCCCGCACGAGAAGCCAACGTTCACTCAACTCGCTCAGTTTTCCGAAATCCAGTAACATAATGGATCACACAAACGCTACCGTCGCTCGTTATGATGCTCTTGTAATCGGCGCCGGCTTCTCAGGCGTGTCGATGCTCTATCGCCTGCGCAAGCTGGGACTGAATGCCAAGATATTCGAAGCGGGGGACGACTTTGGCGGGACGTGGCACTGGAATCGCTACCCGGGGGCGAGGGTCGACTCCGAGTTCCCATACTATCAACTGACCATCCCTGAGGTGTATACTACGTGGAAATTCACAGAGCGATACCCAGACCATCGTGAACTACGCGCTTACTTCGCACACGCCGATAAGGTTCTGAACCTCCGAAAGGATACCCAGTTCAATGCTCGAGTGGTTGACTGCTCTTGGGACGACGATGCCGGCGAGTGGACAGTGAAGACCCAGCAGGGCCATGTCGCTAAGACGAGGTTCCTACTTCTCTGCTCTGGCCTGCTGCACCAGCGCCACATACCTGACCTCCCCGGCTTGAAGGACTACAAGGGCGAACTCTACCATTCCTCGTTCTACCCCGAAGACCTCGACCTCAAGGGCAAACGTGTTGCACTCGTAGGCACCGGCGCCACTGCAGTGCAGATCACCCAAGATGTCGCTAAACAAGCCGACCATTTGACCATCTTCATGCGTCGGCCTTCGACCTGCCTGCCCTCAGGGCAGAGACAAGTGTCTGATGCCGAGAACCGCGGCTGGCACCCCTACCTCCGCGCGATCTTCAAGGAGACCCGGACCTCCAAGAATGGCTTCCTGCCTGTTGACCAGCCTACCGAGAGAACCGTGGATGTGCCAGAGGCGGAGCGACTTAAGTATTGGGAGGAGCTATGGGGTCGCGGCGCCTTCAACATCTGGACTGGGACCTACCCTGATGTGTTGGTATCAGAGGAGGCGAACAAATTACATTGTGAGTTACATCCAAAGTTATGAAGTGGCTTACTGGAGCTGTCATTGGTCGAAAGCTTGATGTCAGATTGAACCGACGTTGTCAAATGCTGATTCGTGAATGTGAGCAGACGAGTTCTGGGCACGCAAAGTCCGCGCCAGAATGACAGACGAGAAGAAGATGCAATACATGGCTCCGCTTCCGGCCGAGAAGATGCCCTACTGGATCTTTACGAAGCGGCCACCCCTGGAGGTTGACTACTATGAGATGGTAGACAAGCCTTGGGTCGATGTCATCAATACCAAGGAGACGCCGTCGAAGCAGTTCAACGAGAAGGGTATCGAGATGGATGACGGCACGCAGATCGACTTTGACGTACTGATCCTGGCAACAGGCTTCGACGCCTTCAGCGGATCGTGAGTACTTGTTTCCATACATATCGCCCGCCGCGGAAGAAGCTAACAAGTCCGCAGCTTAACCAACATGGGCCTCAAGAACCGCAATAATACCGACCTCCGCGACTACTGGAAGGGAGGCATCCGGTCTTACCTGGGGACTACCACCTCTAGCTTCCCAAACGCGTTTATGTGCTATACGCCGTTTGCCCCTACTGCCATTTCCAATGGCACAAGTATTATTGAGGTTCAATGCGACTTCGCCGCCGCCGCCATCCAAAGGATCTTGGAGTCGGAGAAACAAGGCAAGAAGATCAAGTACATCGAGCCGACGACCGAGGCCGAGGACGGGTGGGAGGCATACGTGGATGCTCAGAACGCGCAGACCCTGATGCCTTTCACGGAGAGCTGGTGGACGGGCGCAAACATCCCCGGCAAGAAGTCGCAGATGCTGACCTACCTGCGGGGCCTGAATGTTTATGAACAGGAAATAATGGCGAAGCTGGAGGGCTGGGACGGATTTGATGTGCGCTACGAGGATTCCAAGACAGCTTCCACGGCAGGAGTTGAGCCGGATGTATTGAAAAGCAAGGCAGGCGAGGCTAGCCATGTGGAATATGCGCAGCAAGATGTAGAGGATCCGAGTGAGGCAAGGGATGTTTTACGTCCTACTGCGGTTGCTTAGAAGGCTCTTGTATATCGCGACTATATATTTTTGAGCGCGGCTGGCTTATGAGCGGATGTGAATCAACGTCAAGATTGCTATTTCTTTCCAGTCGGGTCGACTGCGGAATGGCGTAGAATGTGGGATGCAGCCACACGCCGAGCCCGCATAATTCCGTGAGCATATACTTACGTTCTACGTCAAGTAGCAGAGAAGATGAGTTCCAAGACACGAACAAATATGACATCTATTGACTGTAGAGACATTCCTTTTCCATAGTGCGTCATTCCCTGTGGCGGCTCTGGACCGCTGTTGTCCGGCTTTGCTACCAAAACCCGGTTGACTGCCATCCTCGCCGCAGGACATCAGCCGGGCAAGCTTTCTCACTGTAGGTAAACTTAGAGTCATCCTTCTTTTATGATTTCTGTTGAAGTGCTTACTGAAACCCTCCTTGGTGTAATCTCTCCTGATTGCTCGTTGGTTAGGATGCCTCCACACGCGATGAGGCACTGTAAGACTCTAACTCTTTGGCTTCTGCACTGTCCTCCCTCTCCAGTCGGAGAAGCTCCTCATTGGGCATGTTCATGCGCCTCATTCTCGTGATCTCGTGCATAACGCGAAGTAGTTCTTGTTCAGTACACCTCCTCCTCGACGAAGCATGCCCGAAGTTTCGAACATACCGCCGTGTGACGTCCGCAACGCCATCAGTAGAAAAGGCAATACAGTATGACATTCTTTTCCCCCAAGTCTCAGCATACAAGAGTGGATTGTCCCACTCAATCTCGTACGCATCGACGTGAACCCACCGCCTTTGATGTTCACTGTAGACTTCTGTCCAGATTCGGTTTTCGGCATTCCAAACCCAGCGGACACGAATCCCAAGCGCACGACAGAGCATTCCGAAGCAGGTAGCACTCTCCCCCGTTCGACCTCGTCGAGTCACGAAAAGGGTCCAAACATCCCAATAGCGGGGGAAACGTGTATAAGCCTGGCAATTCTCTTCTGCGCATTGGTAAAGCTCCACGGACTGTGCCCTCATGGCTCTTTCCTGGGGAGACGGTTGGACATTGCCTCGAGGGATGGTTCCCAGCTGCGAGTGACAGACGTCACATGATGACTTGTCCACCCTGGTGAAGAAGGACTTTCTAAAATACTTCAAAAGCGCTCTAACGACACAGTCCTGGTAGCTCCATTCAGGCTTGGCGTCGTCGGCAATGCCGCGTGCACGAGATATGAAATGTGCGCTTTCTTCCCCGGCTGCGCTGTATATCGCATTGAGATCAATCTCCTTGAGCACATGGCCCAGTAGCTCAGAATTCTCCCATTTCATGGGAATATTGCTGAGTGTGAAGAGGACATCGCGGAATGCAGGGTCTCTGGGCTCCTGTGCGAATACATCGAGTGGTTCGATGTCGAGTGGGATACAACTACGCGGCCGAGAACTTTGTGCAAGGCTTCCTGAACTCCGCTGGCGCAATGGATCCCTGGTTAAGCTGGAGTTGCTCCGTATGCTCACCAAACTTTTCCTCGTCGCAGGATCCCTCGGCAAGCTGGAATTGCTTTGGACGCTTCCTAGGCTCCTTCTTTTCGTAGAATTTCTTGGAACGCTTGAATTGCTCTGCAGGCTTCCTGAGCTGCGTTTCGTATCGGGATCGCGCGGTACGCTGGAGCTGCTGAACATCTTTGCCATGCTTTGCTTAGTGGTCGGAGTCCTGGGAGAGCTCGAATTGCTTCGTATCCCAATTTCAGAGGACTGTCCGAGTTTGACTTGTTGCCAGTTTGGCTTGAGTCTCCGTTGAGCCAAGGAGAGTCCGAAATCTTCGACCCGACCGCCCTTATTTTCCGTCCCCAAGTCAGTTTCAGAAGCCACTTCTGAAAGTGCTGTATATGATAGAACTTTTTCTGGGTCGTTTCTGTAGGGAAGATTTGACTCTTCTATTGTTGTTTCCATCTCTACCAACACTGTCTTGTTGGGCTCATCTGGGAGAACGAGTAAATCGGTTGGCTCTTCAACTTCTGATGCGACGTCTATCGACGTTACAGATGTCCTGCTGTCATCAATGAAATCTTGTGCAGAGGGAAGCGTTGGTGACCCGAACCCTCTGAGAACCATATCATCAAAAATATCAGAGAACGGAGTGATAAGAGCACTCTGGCCGCCCGGAGTGCCCAGAACGACGTGGCCAAAGAGGTCTCCACTTGCAGCGTCGATAACCCATGTACCACAGTCACCCTTGTGCAATGGTCCGTCCAGGCTGATCTTGAACATCTTAGTAGATGAGTTCCTGCCCGTAGCTGGCCCTTGGGCTGATGCATAAACTGGGGTTCCACATATCCTGCCCTTAATGGCTCCACGAGTTGTGACTGCGACTATGTCCGTGTCCGTAGGGTCTGATGTAACGACGGATTGTATAATGGCCACAGAGTCATCGCTCTGTCCGATTGTGACCACATTTTCCATGTTGTGGAACGTCGATGGCACTTCTATCAACGCATAATCAAGTCCAGGCTCTTGCATTTCCGCCTGCATTGAAGTCATGAAAAGGTCGCCAGCGGGATTGAGCGACAATTCTTGAAGCTTTGCAAGGAATGACAGGCGTCTGTCCGTTTCATAACCCCTCATGGTATTCTTCCGCGGAATACCATCCTCTGAGGCGTGACTTTTGGCTGGAACCTCAACAGTATTTTGAGAGGGCAGCGGACTTCTGCGTCCAAAAGTTGTGATATTCTGCTCATCTGGGTTGAAAATCGATGTCTTATGTACGCTCTCATTTCCGTCAAGGCTCAGAGCATCGTCATCAGTATCATGATCGCTTTTAGCGGAAGACCGCTCATCAAAAGCAGTCGATGCCAAGGCCAATGAAAAAGCGTGCGCCGCGGTTGTATAGTAATAGTTCTTCCCAAGTCGCACCACACCACCAATCGTCGCTGCGGCAGAGAATGCTTCCGGGCCGTTCTCCTCTGCACTGATGACAAGTCGTGAACCGCACGCACTACTATTCGGCTGTGCAGTCAGCGTCATTGCATGTCCAAGGCTATGATGTGCCAGTGGTTGCGTCCCGGCTACCAAAGGCACTAGCTGGTTGAAGTCGGGCGGTCGGGGCAAATGGCCGGTCTTGATGCCCGGATAGCCGTCCAGGATGCCGCTATCTCGGATTGTATTCCTCACCTGCCGCCGGTGCTCTGATATCTCACAGCAGAAAATGATGGACGGAGATGCTATGCTCGGTGCTCTCCCAATCATATACATTGACCACGCCACTCTGCTTGGAATTGGCTCCACTGAATCCTCAAGGTATTCTTTAATTCTTGGAGAAACTATGCTGAAAGCTTCTCGTGCAGGGCCAGTCACCTCCCAAATGTGATCCCATCTGGCTCTCCCGATGTAGCCCCCAATAGAGGCCTCGGGATTTGGCCAGCGGGTGGGCGTCGGTAGAACTCGATCGTGAGCTCTGCGAAAGATGGCAGTCAAGCTCTCTCGTCGATTCTGAGGAAGGGTAGATAATCGAGCCTGGAAAGTCTGCGTGTTCATTTGAACAAGGTCTTGATTGACCTTGGCTTTGGAAGAGTCAATTCAGAGAGGGAGTGTTCAAAGAATGATAAGCGGGCGGGGCGAAACGAGAGCCGACTGAGAATGAAACCAGTTTTTCCATTGAGCCCCTGTCAGTGCCTACTGCGGTCATGGTGTGGCAGATGGCGGGGTGAACTAATCAAGTGTAACGATACACATGCCGTTTACGTGAGGCGCAGGGGAAGGTTATGCAGGACTATATGCAATGTGCGCTGGCTGATGCACACCTCAGCCAATACAGTGCATTTCGTGGCAGTGCTTTCTGCGGCCATCTCTTAGCAGCCCCAGCGCTGAAAAGTCTAGGAGAAAGGTCGGGCACGTAATTCCCATTTTACATTTTACTGTCCTCGAATCGATAAACCTGCACTCCAGCCTCCATCTGCTCCACCATCGCAATGAATCACCCCACTTCTAAGGGATCACTCCTTGATTTAAGTCTCTTGAATATCGATATTCAGACAAAAAGTGAAGTACTACACCTGTTCTGGGGCGATGGGTCAAAGCATTTGGCACATCCCAGTGGCCGGGATGTCAATTCGATTCCATACTGGGAGTTCTATAACGAAGAATGTGCCTATGCGCTCCATGACGGCGGCAGACACATTGCAATTAGGACGCATGCAGACGTTGTGGATATTGCTGCACAACTTCAGGCTGACCTCACAAGAGCCGAGATCAAAGACGTTATACGACGCACAAAGCTGACCTCGCCACACAGCAATGAGGACGAAATCCTGGAAAATTCAATCAACCTTGTCTCCAGTCTCCTTCTTATGATCCACTGCGGTACCTTTACATTTGGCTTTTCAGGCCGCGCTGATTTGCAATGGGTGCAAGGATCGCTGAGGCAACGTGTAGCTCATTATTTCGCCGAGCCACCAAGGCTCATCTATGAGAGAGTTAAGTTGGAGAAGAACTTCACAGGCCCCAACCTAAGCAGAATCGCTGGGCTGGAGATCGTATGGACGGACAACCTAATCGATCACCTGCGCATGTCCGATGATGACACGAAAGTCCACATCTTCCACCACGCGGCTTTCCTGGAATGCCAACGCCAAAGCCAGAAGTCTCTCCTGCCAGACGGTGTTGCCGCCGAGACACTCCAGACTTTGGCACTCCTTTTCCCTAAAGCAGACACTGAAACAAAGAAATGGTTCATGAAAGCGGCAGCAACCACTCAATTAGACGTCCGAGCTCTACAAATTGGAAGACTGAGGAGCGACCGCCGGCAGATCGAGAACTTCCAGTTTTGGAGAGACCGCTTGGTGACACTGAAGCAGGTGTTTGACGAGGCCCAGCCGACGACCATTTCGCAATGGTGGAACGATCGGAGGAACGGCGTGCAATGGTACACCTTCTGGGTAGCGGTGTTGGTTTTAGTCTTGACAGTCTTGTTTGGCTTCATACAGAGTATCGAGGGGGCTCTGCAGGTATACGCGTCATTCAAGGCCATGAATGGTCCAGCCTGACGACTGGCTGGCTTCCAGCTCATTTCTCAGCAACGCTCCCATCAGCAACGCTCTCAGCTACTTGGAATGGCCAAAATCGTCTCATAATGTCGGGTACGGTAGTATGAATGATACAGCCTTTGTCACAAAAGAAGTTTCGGTGGGGCGATGTTTTTGTTGGGACTACTATGGAATATTTCTCATTTGATATAGAATGAGCGTGGAACACGCGTTAGGAGAAGAGTTTGACACCAGAGATGAACGAAGCACGGGAGAGATCGGTTTTGTATATCCAACATGCATTCCCTAATGAGATCTATCCTGATAAAGAAAAGAATCCAATATTCGCACGAAAATCAACCCCATGAGAAACCCCATTTCTATCTTACAAAGTTCCCCAAAGTCATCTCATCTTCTCACAACTTCCAACCATGCAATCAACCACAGACCATGCTGAAACAGACTCCAAAATGCTCTTAAGAAGAAGCACCAGACCCAGATCCAGACTTCTCGCCGTCAGCAGGCGGGGGCTGGGTCTCGCTCGCAGGCGGGACACCCTCGGTGCTGGTAGGGGGAGGAGGAGGGTTGGTCTCGTCGACGCGGCGGACCTTCTGCAGGGTGGTCGGGACGTCGGTGGGCAGCGGAGGAGGGGTGCCGCTGGGAGGAGCGCCGCTCGGGGGAGGGCCGCTGGGCTTGGGGCCAGAGGGAGGAGTACCGGATGGGGGAGTGCCGGAGGGAGGCGCGGGGAGGTCGCTGGTGGCGTCGGCGCGCTTCTCATTCTCGGCGGCGCCGGTCTCGGTGGGAGGGGTTCCTGACGGGGGAGTGCCGGAGGGAGGGGTGCCAGAGGGCGGTGCGCCGGATGGAGGACCGCCAGCTGGGGGAGTACCGGCCGGGGGAGTTCCAGAGGGGGGAGTGCCTGATGGGGGAGTGCCAGAAGGAGGAGTTCCCGAGGGGGGAGATGGAGGCTCGCTGGTGGCATCAGCACGCTTCTCGTTCTCGGCAGCACCAGTCTCAGTTGGAGGGGTTCCAGAAGGAGGTGTGCCGGAAGGAGGAGCACCAGATGGGGGAGCACCAGAGGGTGGTGGGCCAGCTGGGGGCGTGCCAGACGGGGGAGTGCCAGAGGGAGGAGTTCCCGAGGGAGGGGTGCCGGAAGGAGGCGCTGGGGGCTCGCTAGTGGCGTCGGCACGCTTCACGTTAGCAGCCTCGTCGGTCTGGGCTGGGGGCGTTCCCGAGGGGGGTGTTCCGGACGGCGGCGTGCCAGATGGGGGAGCGCCGGACGGAGGGGCACCGGAAGGAGGAGGTCCAGGCGGCTGAGTTCCGGACGGGGGAGGACCGGATGGGGTTCCGGATGGAGGCGGCGGGAGGGCGCTGGACTCGTCCGCGCGCTTCTCGTTCGCTGCAGCGTCCGTGGCAGCTGGCGGCGCACCAGAGGGCGGGGCGCCAGATGGAGGCGGGCCAGAAGGCTCACCAGCGGGAGGAGTGCCGGATGGTGGTGGGCCAGAGAACACTCCAGATGGAGGAGGTCCCGAGGGCGTTCCGCTTGGAGGAGGCGGGAGGCTGCTCTCGTCTGCCCTCTTGACGTTGGCATCGGTGGTCTCGGTAGGCAGAGGAGGAGGAGTACCCGAGGGAGGAGCTCCTGAAGGAGGGATTCCCGAAGGAGGAGGGCCAGAGAAGAAGGCCCCTGAGGGAGGAGGAGGAGGAGTCCCGCTTGGGGGAAGCAAAGTGCCAGTGCCGCTGGGGGGAGCTGGGAGAGAGCTGTCAGCCGGCGCGGCGACGGCGGCCAGCGCCTGGGCAAGAACGAAGTAGACGACCAGCTTCATGTTGATGGTGGTTGGTGGAGAGAAAAAAGGGCTTTGTCGTGATAGACAAAGAATTGAATCGAAACTCGAAGTGAGGTTGAATGTGCAAAAGTAAGGAAGTTGTTTGTTGATGAGGATGAGGATGAGGAAAAATCAAACCTCTTCTCTTGGTTCCTGTCTCGCCATCTTATACCTGAGATCGATTCCATGAACAGCCTCTGATCACGAAGTAGTCTTCGTTGTTTTCCACCATACGCCGCCACCCAGATCCACAGAACACGGCGAGTTTGCGTGGCCAGCGAACCTCCCTGTTTGAGACATAGTGGGCCGTCCACGGGCTGCCATGGATGGACACAGCCGGCTCCGGCATCATTGACGGCCAACGACCCTTGAACGGCGTTGCTGGAGGCCGCATCAAGGTGCACTGTTAGTCATGGAATCCCAATGGAGGCGGCAAGACGGCTGGCGTGATGGCGTAGCCGCGTCGGCTAGGAGGTCGTCAACAGCTGGAGAAGCCCAGCCGCCAGGGCAGACGTAAGCCGTCTCCTGTCTCATATTCCTGGTAGTAAGTGGGTCAGCGGGAGCTCCAGGTTCAGGGCAGTTTCAACAAACGATGACCTAGATGTTCTTGTGTGGTTCGTATGTTTCGTCGATCCTCGTGGGCTTGTTGGAAAAGGACTGGCTAGTAGTCGAAACATGTTAAGTGGTGGTCAGGGGTTGGAGTTTTGGCGAGCCGGGATGTGGCTGGCGTCCTGGACCAACCGAGGGAAGGGTTGTGGGGGCGCTTCTGCAGCCATTACGCGGCAGCTACAGCCCACCCAACCAGCATGAACAGCATCGCCATCGCGCGGCTGATGTGACCTGTTGACCAGGTGAGGCTCGCCCGACGGATTTCTAAATCCGGCCACGGAGCTGGCAGTTTTGGGGACCATTGCGGGCCGCGTACGTAGTCAAAATGTTTCCCTGGTTTGTTTCAACTTGGCAAGCTGTGCTCGGATTCCCACGCTGGTGGGACGCTGTCACTCCTAATCCATGCTTGTCATAGCCGAGCCGACTGCGGCGGAAAATTAGATAACTATCTGGCCCCATAGGATTGTCAAAGCTTAATTGACTCCAATCCTACTGTTTGGATAGGCTTATAGCACTTCGGGACTAAAACTGACGACCACATGGATTCTACCGCACACTCAAGTTACGTACGTCAAAGTTTGGGATAAGTTTGTGTACAGTGTTCATCCATGTTGGGCATATAGAAGCACAATTGAATAAGCCAGACCTATTGGTGCCCTAGGCTGGAAGTGTCCAGAATCTTCAAGCGATGGAGGGATTCCGGACCCACACTTGTATCGAATTGATGCTCATACTTTACAAGAATCGTCACCGCACGAACTGTCTTTTTGATGGCTTCAAGACCGAGACTAATAGTTGTAATGAATTTGCTCCCGACTGAAGCTGTGCTGGTAAAAATGCGGAGCATCTCTCCGTTCGAACTCCGAAGCGGATCAATACTCGACATGATCGCCAGTCCAACGCAACCGATGATTCAACAACACGACGACAAGATGCAGATCGATGGACAAATTTGAAGCAATATGCGCAAATTACTGCTGCAACTGTGAAAGAACAAGTTTTGACATCATCCAGCCACTTTACATCCGTTCACGGACATTGATTCGTCTTGATCATCGCTCAAGATGTCGTAAGATAGAATGTTGAATGTATGGCGTGATATTGCGATCGCTAACCACTGACCTGTCCACGCGTGCCAGACTCCTGGATATGGAGCCGAGATGAGCGGTGGCATCTGCTCTGCCAGGTCCATGTGGGCCATTCGGCCGGGCGCTAAGCATCTTCTCCCGGGTAAACATTCCTATCTCCGCAAAACAAGCAAGAAGGGAATCGAGTCAGGCTCGTCTCTTCACATGTGATGGGAGAGACACGCAAGCTGATGGGCATGTTTTTGGACAAGGAGCGAGGCTTTGATCCCAAGCAGCGAGTTCCGAGTGTTTCCCGTCCGAATTGTTTTAGGGGTAAAAGGGGCCGAGGCTGGGCATTCCAAGAATCTGTTCACTTCGGCAGCGCCTCAAGCTTTGTCAGTGCAAGGTGAGAACGGAATTTGCTCTGTATGCTTCTCTCAGCCTTGCATAGTATGAAAATTTTTCGACTTCATTGTGGCGTCTACGCCGGGTTTCTCCTGAGCAAGATCGATAACCGGGACTAAGCCACTCGACCTTTGATCCCTGGATGAGGCTGAGCCTAGACCTCGCTTCTCCTATGCTAAGCCCCGGACTGCGCCAATTAGCATTGGCCGAGGCCCACATTTAACCGCGTCACGTCAATCCGGGGTCTTGTCCCGAGGCAACGTCACCAAGCCGCATTTGGCGGCCTCTTCATGCGTATGCGAAGATTCAAAAGCATATCATGCCCGGTCCCTATGGTTCTGAAGATGTCGACAGCTGCACCGGTCTACTCGAATTGTAATCCCACGCTCTCCTTTAACACAATCACAGAATCTCCGATCGGCCTGGCCACTGGTCGCATTATGGAAGTAACCACGACTCCTGAACCTGCTCGATCTCCGGCAGACATTATGCATTGCTTAAGGCGTGCAGACAGAGAACTTCCTTCGGCTTTCCTTCCCTCCAACTTTCATTCATCATAAACGCCTGCTTTTTTATCCCCAGATCGCGTTTTTCAAAACCCCTGATGCGTTTTTGCGGCCCAGGCCATCGAAATGGTTGCCCTGCATCCGTCAAGATCCAGCCCTTGTCCCTGGTTCAGACCATCAAAGCCGGGTCCGATCTTCCTGGTTTACCGATCCTGTCAGTCTCGATTGAGTTGGCTGATTTTGTCTTGTCAGAGTACGCCACGTGGATCTTCAGCCAGTCAGCCGCCATTTCAGGTATGTCATGATGGTAAGTGACTCACATCGGTCGTCCTCCAAATGCCACCAGAGTTGAAGATCGAATCCTGACTGCCTGTTGGAGAATGACTGCGGCCACGAGCGTCGACGTGTCTATTTCCAAGATTCCTCATCATGATGCTTCCCTCGTCTGCAATTCTACCTCCATTGCGGCAATTGCTGTTGAGATAAGGCCCTGACTTCTCGTTGTTGTAAGTCCCGAACAGGCGTGGGTACCATGTTCGTAGCAATGGCCGCAGGGCTGGTAAACAGGCAGCGGTGATGGCAAGGTTGACTTCGATTGGACTGTAGCTCGGGGCCCATGTGTACATGAAATCATACTCGGGGTCCCAGAAGGAGTCAGCAAAAGCAACGAGCCTTATAATTCCGATAACCGTAACTCTATTGAAGGGCACAGACAACGTCAGCCGCCGTAGGATATGCTGATGAACATCATGGGGGCACTGACAAAACACCAGCCATGAAGATCATGATGACTCCAAGTCTCATTGCTAGGCGAGCCTTGATTCCAATGAATGTCCAAATGGGTATGGCCAAGACCAGGATGTCGGTCATGATCGTCAAGGTGAATGTGGAGAAGCCAAAGGCTGGAGGATATATGCTGTGCTGGACTGGAAGGGTCGTATCCCAAAATGCGGCCACTGGAATGGTCTGGAAGACGACCACTAGGAATGTTGAGATCATGAGGCCAATGTTGATTGCATTGATCACCTTTGAAAAGCAGTAGTCTTTTGTTAACGCCCCTTCTCGTTTGCCCGCTTCTTACATTCCCAGCATTTTGCTGGTATAGGGTAACGGCAAGGCCTTTGAGCTTACATGTATTGTCCATCGGATCCTCGTCTTGTGTCCTGCGATCCTTAACATAAAGACGAGCGTCGAGGATTTGACCAAGGCCAGTATGGGATTGTACAGCAGGCCAACAATCCACGTCCAGAATAGTGCTGCTTCTAGATCGAACGTCTTTGGTATCTCGGATTTGGGGAAGCCGGCATAGTTGTATTTGAAATCTGGCAATAGTAATAAGTCAGGTCGTGTCCATGCGGGCCGCAACTCGGTAGACAGACAGAAGTACTCGGCAGACATGAATGCCAAGGAGAAAACCTGCTAGCAGTGTCAGCATGGTCAAAGGTAAAGCTTGTGCGAAAATGTTTAGCATACCGTGGCTGCAGTAATCAACCAATCCTCTGAGTCATTGCCGAGTGATCAGCACCATGATTTCACGGAGCCGCAAATTGAATATTGAATATTCGTGCTTACCGAGACCTGTTTGCTTGGTGGAAATCCTGATGTACATGCGGAGACCGTACGCGACGTACGCAAGCGCTGCAATGACATAGATCACAGCCAACATCTGCTGCTGGAAGCGATTAGTGGGGATCTGGCTGGCGACAGCCGAGAGAGCCTGGAGATCCATGAAATCCATCAGAATCTTCATTTTCATTGGCTTCTTGATATAGGGAGTTGATGAATCCTAAGTGGTAAAAATTGCGGTAATTGAAAGTGTGATGAAGAGCGCAAGTGGCATCGCAAACTTGTCGTTGCGTGGCACAGTTCGGCTGCGCCAGGCATGACTGAGATGGCTGTGACTAAGAGCACTATAGACTTCACATATCGTTTATAAAACTACTCATCCGTTTGCATTTCGATCCTTCACTTGTACCATTGAACCAGCAAGGCTGCCTATTGGACACCACCTGTTTGAGTTGACAGAACGTGGAAGACACCTGACCCCATTGTAGCCGGCAATTTAGCTGTCCTGAAATATGTTCTAGATATGCATCATTCATACAGCGCACCCGTAACCATCATCAATTTTAGAGCCATAAACTCCGGACTGGTACTCGGCTTGATGCTTGTTCAGACATCATTGCTGCGGCTGTACAATAGTAAACTTGAAATACATTCCGCACACGTGTGAGAGTATTACATTGCCAATAAGTTGAAGTAAGATTTTCCAGTACAAAACTTATAATATGCCTCGCTTCGTGGATTTATCCTCCAGTTCGTCCAGCATTCTGAGCTCATTGGAAGAGCCACTCGAAGTCATGTCCGCATTGGAAGGTGTCACATGTAGCCCTGATTAATTTCTAGCCGTGCGTCAAGTGCATTTACAGATATCGTTGTGATTTCTATGTTGCATCTCGGGCCGCACTGCATATTCATGTTTCACGACTCTGCTCGCGGACGAACTAAATGAAACGGTCCGCTCCCAGCTGGGAGGTCATCTCCAACCTTGGTATATGCCTCGACACTGCCGATGAACACACATGCAGAGATAGTATGAGTTCTTGCATCCGTTCATTCATTGGAAAGCACGTTGTGAAACAATCGACTTCATATCATCTGAAAATCCGGGAATCACGGACCTTTTCCACATCACCAGGTGACCCGTGGCCCAGAAGCTGGCGTCAAGTTAGGTGGTTTCATTGGATGGTGTATTCACTTCACTGACAATGTCAGCAAGTTTATCGAAAAACACTACCAACGCCTTGGTTTGTTCAATATTCCAAGACAGTAAAGATCAGCCCTGCCCCTCCCAACCATCCTCCGCACAACCACTGTCTTTCAAAATAATCATCCCACTGTAATCACCATCTTTCTCTCTCACATCATTTCTCGGAAACTTCGCTCGTGCATCCTCGCAAGATCCTATGTAAAAATGTTTTTGAGCCTCATCAAGAGTCTCGTTTTCACTGCATCCCTGCAGTTGAATCGCTCGGCAACGACTGTGTCAACCGTTGACGGTCGTAGCGGCGTTTGTAAGTTCTCTTTCGTCAATCAATTCGCAAGTCCCCTCGCATCGTGCTGGTCATCCTTGCTAATGTTGCAATCGTAGCTGCAGGCTTACCTCAGCCCAGTATCGAGCCGCTAGGAGAGAACGTCAACGGAGATCTCATTCTCACCGATTCTGCTTTGGCCTGTCTCGATGGTCTCGGCTTCACAAATGTCTCGCTATTCAACTTTGCGGGCGACAACCAGCCACAGAACAAGCTTGCATCTGGACAATGCAAGACGGCACCGTCCGACCCTTTTTGGCCCGACGAATCCCTCTGGAACACCTTCAACAGCCTTACAGGCGGTGCCGTCATAGGCAGTTTCCCCATCGCCTCTGTGTGCTACCAGTCATGGGGCAACTTCGACGCCGGTAAATGCTCGCTCGTCCTAGAGCACTGGGCCAATATCAGCCTTCGTCTTTCCAGTCCTTCGGAACTGATGTTTCCCATGTGGGAGGGCATGACCTGCATTCCTCCTGGAATCGCCAAGAACGGGCCGACTGGAAGTTGTACTCTTGGAGGATATCCCTCCTACGTCGTCAATGCCACCAACGTTGCCCAGATACAGCTGGCCGTCAACTTCGCCCGGAACCTGAATATTCGTTTGGTTATCAAGAACACTGGCCATGACTTCAACGGCCGCTCTACCGGCGCTGGAGCCTTGTCAATCTGGATGCATTCGTGGAAGGAAGTTCAATTCTACGAGAACTACTCTAGCCCGTCCTATTCCGGCCCTGCCATGAAAGTCGGAGCCGGACTGGAGACGAAGGAATTTTATGCTGCCGCAGAGAAGTACGGCGTCACTGGCGTCGGCGGTCAGTGCACCAGTGTTGCTGGTGGTGGCGGCTTCATGGCAGGCGGAGGGCATGGGCCCATGACATCCTCATTAGGACTTGGCGCGGACCAGGTAAGTAAATCATACATGTTCAGCAAGCCACTTGTACCAATGCTGACAGCGTCAAGGTCCTGAGCATCGACGTCGTAACACCGGACGGGCGCTTCGTCACCGCCAACGAAACACACAATACAGAGCTATTCTGGGCTCTTCGAGGTGGCGGCGGCAGTACCTTCGGTGTGACTACATCCTGGACGGTCAAGGTCGCACCTAGATTGACCTCAGCCTCAGTCTTGAAGTTCGCTCTCATTCCAAATAACGGGGTGACCAATGATGTGATCTGGGAAGCATTCAGGATCTACATGAGCCACATCCCGACGTACAACGCCGCTGGTAACTACGAGTACTTCATGATCGCCCCGGTCGCGGATCAGGTTGTATTCTCCATGAAGGGTTGGTTCGCACCCAACATCTCCGTCGCACAACACCAGGACCTGGTAAAACCACTCTTTCAAGAATGGGCAAAGCTCGGCATCAAAGTTGACGCCGAATGGCAGCACTTCGATGACTACCTGACCGCCTGGCGATACTTGACCGACGCAGAAATCGTTGGTTGGACTACTTCCCGTAGCGGAAGCCGTCTTGTGCCACAGGGCAACCTCCTAGATCCAAAGAAGCTCAATGACACCCACGGAGTGATCCGGGATCTTTTCAGCCGAGGTTCTGTGACCATCGTCGGCTACGGAATCAGCGCCAGCCCACCAGGCGTTGCGCAAGACAATGCTGTCAACCCAGCCTGGCGCAGTGCAGCAATGCACGTTATCGGCGCTTTCTCCTGGAACGATACTCTCTCGTTATCCGAAGTCTCTGATCTGAGTCTCAATTTCACCAACGAGTGGCTCAAGCCGTTGCGCGATATCACCGAGGGAGCTTACGCCAGCGAAGCGGACATATTGGAGCCTGCGTGGCAGCAATCTTTCTATGGAAGCAAATATGAGCGCCTGTACAGATTTAAACAATTGATTGATCCAACTGGCCTCTTCTACGCCCACAAGGCAGTTGGTAGTGAGGATTGGCGCATCACAGGTCAGCTGGAGGGTCTGCCGACGCAGAATGGTCGACTTTGTCGTGTTCAGGACAGATGAAATAGCAGCAGGTAGTCAATGAGGATGCATATCGCCTTGCGCCCTGTAAGGCGGAATATCGCAAGAGACTGGTTTCAAAGAAAGCGTCAAGAACAATTCTACTCAAACGCAGCTCATTCACTGTTTGAGGGTTGTTGCATTTGATCCTATTAGCTTATTTGGGTCTAATCTTCCCCTTTTGACTCATTCTTCTTCCCGGTCAAACGAACTCCCACTCTGTCAATTTGCTCTCGTCCTCCGGCCACATCTCACCGTCCATCACCCCATCAACAATCGCCGCTCCGACAAGAATGTAGTTCGAACCGTCGGGCCGGACGGCAAATGGAAACTGCAGTCCAGAAAACACACATATCAGGTCCCCAGGTTCAAGGCCCCAGGGGCCACAGCCGCAACGACCATCTTCTGTGAGGAATAGTCGACCCGTTCCAAGATATATACAGAACCAGCCGCGAGTCCGTGATTTTGAAGCTATATATTCAATAAGTCTGGTAGGAGTGTTCCTAGGTGTGCACTGAAGGGCCTTTTGCGTTCTTTTGTGGTTCATGAGGTATAGCATGTTCGAGAAGCTCTGCAATGTCATGTTCTCGACGACTGCGCCAGACGCAACGTTACGTGAATTGCCCTTAGTCGCGCTTGTAAGCTCGGCAGCCCATGATGAAATTTTATCATAGACTTCCTTCGTGGTTTCTGGGTTTTCCGTCATGTCTTCGTCAAGATTTTGTCCCCTTGGACGAAAGCATTGACTCAGTTGTGGGCCGATGTGTCTTTCTTGAACTGTGGCAACCAGCGTGCCCGTGAGAAAAAGGCGTTTCAAGTCTTCAGAAAAGCGATACCGAGGCTGGCTTTTTTTTGTTGCTTTGAACATTATATGCGGCGCACCGGCCTCCCAAAAGCGCATCGTGCAGTCCTTGGACGCCCAATCCACAGCCCAAGATGGCAGATCGTGCAATAATGTTGAACGGCTTGCATTCGCCAAGACTATCATTCCAGCCGCGTCCCTTGATCCCGCGGAGATGATCTGTTTCGTAGCATCGGCGAAGACGGACGAAATTGGTCGATTGTAGTCCACCTTTATCTTGCCGAACGTCTGCACGAATTGACGTCTCATTGCGTAAATCTTGTCTCTCGGATTCGATGCCTTGATAGAGATAAACCAGCTCATGTAATACAGATCAAGTTCCTTCGGCCAGAAGTTGGGCCATTGTGTTTTTGGATCTTGGTAGCTTCGGAAAAGTACTTCATGGTAGATGAATCCTGGCCGATCCATCGTGCGTGTTCCACTGCTCTGAATACCGTCAAACACGGATTCCAAGTCAATAACATCGTTATCTCTACAGAGCAGCTTGACATGAGATTGCGCGATCTCCTGAAGAGTCCAGACTCGAGTCCAATACGGTGCGTCAACTAGGCACTGGAGCATCTTCTTATTGCCGCAGACTACCATGTTTCGTTAGTAAATCAATTCTGCTCACGGACTCGGAGGGCCATTGCCGACAATACCTTTTGATGCTATGTCGCAAATGAAGACATCGGTCCAATGCCAAAGCTGTCTTTTCGTTTTTCCTTGGAGAGGGGCATCTGCTCTTTTTTTAAGCCCAACCAACCACTTATTTGATAAGAATATCAGACTCTTCGTGTCTTTCGGCGCCCACTGCTGCCCCACCCAAACGACTACACACTTAGCGAGGCTGTAAATATCGGCCATCATCGTCACCTGCACATTCTTCTCGGCGAAATTGTCCTGGTTGATGCAGACTGAATCGACCCATACCCCAGTATTGGAATCTCCCAGTCGCTTGCGCAATAACCTCAGTGCTGCGGCACAATTTGGAGTCAAGAGTATGTTCTGATCTGGCGCGCCACTTTTTGTCGAATCTCCGGCGGGGAAAATGGACATGGCCTCACTCGGAGCTTCACTGCCCCAGGTGTAAGACAGAGCGTAGTAACTGGCGGGTGTATCCAGTGTAGTTTCAACGATGGCGCAAGACAAAGGTGCATTGTCATCGTCGCTTTTGCGAAGCATGATGAGTCGAGTAGCTCGGGAATCTGACAGAGTCTGGTATCGATACATGTTATCCATGGTGGATGAGCCGCAGGGCTTTTGATGTTCCAAGGTTGGCGAAGCGCAGAATCGCATGAAGCCTTTCATAGAGGAGAAGGATTCTCCCTTGGGTGTTCTCGAAGGCCCCTCCACCCTCTAGCGAGAGAGCAAAGGAAGCTGCAATTAAGCATTGAGCAAGTGAACACATAGAATCATGGGGTCAAGTTGTTTGCCTCACGACGAGGGGGAAACATCTGACATGCAGATACGCGTCAAATGAGCCAATGAGCGGGACTTTTTCATGTGACATTGCATAGTCCGACGTACTATCCAGGGGGGGGGGGTAAGCAAATGAATATTTTAATCATCCGCTCCTGAATGCTGCACCCACTTGAATTGCTAACGAGCCCGGCTTTAGAAGCGAAAGCATCTCCTAGACCGTCCAGGTTCGCGGTGCCTCAGGAAAGAGTCCAAGAAATGATTGACGAAGCAGGGAGCAAATGGCAGGGAAGTACGAACCTTCAAGAAAGTAAGCTTTTTCTTATGAGCTCGCTTAACTTCCGAGGCTCCCACTCACAGCAGATAATTAATTTACCTGTCAATGCAATGTGCTCTTCATACACTAGCTTCTGTCTTGGTGTCCACTGTATTCTCCGCCTGAGGTGTTACACCTCGCGTTACTTACTCACCGGTACCTACTCAAGTACGCTGAAATATAGACTGGATACTGTGGGGGCCAACACTGATAAGATAAGATCACGACAAGCCACAAAGTCGAGATTACTGCCATTGATGTTTTACTTGATTGTCACCATATGAGTATCTTATAATAAGCTAATATTAAACTTCCAGAATATGGACTATACTTGTATATGAAAATGCAAATCACCTTCTTGTTCTGCACAATGTGTGGTTGCTTTGCAATGTCAATGAGACTGCGCCAAAAGTGCTTGCGTAACAACGCGAGCCGAAAGCTACGTTCCCATACCCTGCATGGAGCAATATCATTCCTTGCTTACCTGCGCCCTCAAAGAATAATTACACAGTGATGCAAGCGAAGCAAAAGAGGCTGCCTGGTGCCACGCAGGTACCCGAAACATTATGATCCATTTAAAAGGATGCAGCCTGAGGACTCCGCGAATTGGTTGGCCACATGACCAGTGAAATCCCTTGGGCGACGCAGCATGTTTGCCACCCAGATTCGTGTGCTGTTATTATTGCCCCTCCCTCCTTCAGACTTCTTGCAGTGACATCTTCCGAATCAACCACCGAACAACTCGCCCTCAAATTCTTCGATTTCCATCATCTCACACTCATCCGAACATGGTCAGAATTGCTACACCAACCCACTCTGATGATGGATTCGATGTCATCTACGACGTGGAAGCCGTGAGTGACGTCAGCGATGGAAGCGGAGAGCTGCACGAGAGCTCCCCTTCAAGCCAGAACACACGCTCAGACCGGCTTGCAGGGCCGCACGAGGTGCCTCAAATTCCACACGCGCAAGCTTTTGATCCAACTGCTGGAAATCTCCCCCCGCCGCCAATTTTTGATCCAACCTTTGCCCCCCTGCCGATGTCAGAACAATCCATCGATGACTTTTATCGTGGATCGCACAGTGCCAAGGGAGAGCAAAGCGGTAACCTGGTAAACGATGGACTGAAGTACACCAAGTCTGTGTACAACAAATTCATGAGCAAGGATGCCCTCATCGCCGTCATGGGGTGTGTCCCCTGGAACCTCACTTGAAAGGTGCACGCTGACATGGACCTAGGATGACCGGCTCTGGAAAGACGACATTCATATCAAAAGTCACCGGCCGGACCGACCTGCAGATCGGACATGATCTTACCTCCTGTTCGTCCTCAGCCTGCCAGACTCAGTCACAAGCCAAGCCCGAACGGCCGTACTGACATTTTTTCATAGGCACCAGAGACATACAGGTGATCGAGACAAAGCTGGATGGACAGACAGTACGCTTCGTCGACACCCCTGGCTTCTCAGACACGAACCTCTCCGACACTGAAGTCCTCCAAATGATCGCCGACTACCTTGCCGTAGCCTACAAGCAGGAGATGAAGCTCTCGGGCATCATCTACCTCCACCCCATCTCCGACAACCGCGTCACGCACCACACGACCAAGAACCTCGAGATGTTCCGCAAGCTCACGGGCGAGAAGAACCTGAAGAACGTGACCCTAGCGACGACGATGTGGGACAAGGTCTCCGAGGAGGAGGGTCTGAGGCGCGAGGACGAGCTCAAGTCCAAGTTCTGGAAGCTGCTGGTGACGATGGGTGCCAAGACAGCCCGGCACCACTACGACAACCCCGACTCGGCGCGGCGCATCGCCTCCGGCCTGCTGGGCAACAAGCCCTTCTACCTGCAGCTGCAGGAGGAGATGGGCAAGGACAACAAGGCGCTGCGCGACACGGCCGCGGGCCGCGAGGTGATGCTGGAGCTGGCGCGCCTCAAGGAGGAGCACAGGCGCGAGCTGGCCGAGATGGAGGGCGTCATCCGGTCGTCGGCTGAGGAGAGCAGGACTGTGATTGAAGCGCTGCAGGAGCACTACCAGGGCCGGCTGGGCGAGCTGGAGAAGACGCTGCGCGACGAGAGGCGCATGAATGACGAGGCGGTTCGGTCGCTTACGGACCGGATCAAGGCGCTTGAGAAGAGGGGCGTGAGCTGTGCTGTCATGTGATCGAATGGGAGTGTCTTGACGATTTGTGGGAGCATTTTGGGTGCATGATTCTGTGCTCTGGAGTGATGTTTTTGGGCGATTCATTGACTTGGGCTGTGTCAGCTCGAAGTGGAAGCGAGCAGGCACATCGATATTGCAAGTGGACGCCTCGGGTGCGCAGAACACGATCAATGTAAAATATTCAGTTGTATCACAATGGACCAGCCGAATTGAGTTCTCAGTGCAGGAACTTTCTTAAAAGAACGAGCACCAAAACTCTGGAGGTTAAAAGCAGGCAAAATCTCCAAAACTCGCTTGAAGACGTAAAGAGGTATTTACATGTCGAAACTTCCACCAACGATTGAAATAACTCAGTCACATTAGTAAACTACAGCCGTTTCAGTGTCTATACCCTTCCTCTACTCACGCGTCGAACAACGCTATGCCACTCGATATCATCTAGGTCGTCAGCGTGTATTGATACGGGAAGGCTTAGTGCTTTGCTCAGCTGCTCCCTCGTACTTGCGTATAGCATGCGGGACTGGATGTTCCATTAGAAGTAGTTGCAAAAGAAGTTATTAGAAGTTTAACATACCTTGATGGATGTACCGTCAGGAACCCAAGAAATGAATGTTGTTGAAACTCTAAAGGTTAGCTAGGTAAGCAGCTGCAAACATTTACCCAATTTGGACACCAGAATTACCTCTTGCCCTCGTCACCGAGGTCGTATTCGACATCGTAAGCAGCATAGCGAGGGGCAGGCTTGCCCTTGTCATCGGTGGCAGATGCTAGCTTGTTGAGGAACACTTCGTAGTCTTTTTCTGATGACATTTCGTCTACGACGACACTCTGGCCGTCATCGGAGATCTTGTAAATAACGTAGCAGGGCTTGTTTGCATCTCGTCGAGAGAGCATTTCCCGAACTGCAGTGATACATTCTTCCTGGATTTGCACGCTAGTTTTATCAGTCATGGTGCCTTGTAAGCTATCCCTCGTATTCACCGGTAGGGTTCATCTCACCCTGAGGGAATCTGATTGTGATACTTGTTAGAGCGAGGTCTGTTAGAAAGGGTTGACGGAGTAAGCACGTACCGACATGGCTCCTGTCTCATGTGTTGAATGAAATCATTAAAGAGGTATTGGGCTGAGGTAATTATCAAGTCAAGGCCTTAAAACGAAGAAGTAGCTGAGTGATCTATGAACAACGTGGGTATCATGGGAGGTTGTGTACGCGGGCAGACGCAGAGAGGGATGCTGAGGAATATCACTGTAGTACTTGCAAGAGACAGCAGACAGCGTACCGTATAACGCATCTAGCACGTTCAGACAAAATAGGTCGTATTTATAATGACTGCTTCTTCCTGAGTCAACGTGTTTTCAGGGCTCAGGGGGCAGCCTAAAGAAATTACTGCCCACAATTACTGCAATCCGTCTTGAATGTCTCGCTACCACGGGCCCGAATTGTCCGTAGTTGATCCAGTGCCGGATCCAATAATGGCGCTATTGCCGTATGCCACAGTGCGAGGCGGTCATCCGCCCTAGACTGTCCTTCCGCCACGGAACGCGCGGGCCCGTGGCTCCGTGGCCCCGTGTCACGTCAAAACTCCGAAACATCGACCGCTCGCTCACGGCACTGGCGAAGAAGGATTTTCGCGGACAATCCAACAGTTTGTTCGGACCGGGTCGAACTCAGGCCGAGAACGACAATGGATGCCGAAGAAACACTCCAGCAGCGCCGGAGAAGGCTGGGCCAGGTTGCCCGAGCGGTATGGAGCCATTGAAGGATCATGTGACGCGCAGCAACAAGCAACTGACTGTTTTGTAGTGTGAAGCATGCCGCTTGCGCAAGGTATGGCATGGAAGGGAATTGCATCCAGGGAAACTCTCCTTCCTCTCTATAACCCTGACTAATCTGTTCAGATCCGATGCGATCGTTCCAGCCCTTGCTCCAACTGCCGCACTGCCAACTTGACATGTCAAACAGTCTATTCGAGGGTAGACGGGACGCCAAAGCGTGATAGAATAACACAGCTGTACGACGTATCAGGCACCCGAGGAGCTTTCATTGACTAATATGCAACCAGCGAGGAGCGAGTAAAATATCTCAGTGATCGTCTATCAGCAACTCAGGCCCAGTCTGGCAGCACAAATGCGACTCCTGACACGACAGCTGGTAATGTGTCTCTCACTGCTCCCGTCCTGAGCAACCAACATGAGTCGTTCATGGTAGATGAGCCAGGGATTTACCAAGGTGGTTCGTCGTTCAGTGGCCAATCTGTGCAGGCGAGCGACATCTCTCAGTCTAGTATCGCTATCAGTAATGTCTACAACCAAGTCAACTTGGATGGCATATCTCGGCAATTGGCGGATCATCTACAGCCATTTGACTTGCCAGCTCTTTCCAAAGACTATCAGTTCTCTCCGAGTACTACGTCAAAGCATCATCCAGAGATGGAACTCCTTCCAACCGGCCTGGTGGTGGCCATACTCCAACAAATTAAGAGTTAGTCGCTCGTCCATGTATTGTTTTATTCATTTGCATGCTCGCCTGCGAAGAAATTTTAGCACGGAAACAAGCGGTTTCGTAACTAACGTTTCCAGTACACCGACCTATATTCTTGTGCTCGTTTCTCATTAGCGATCCATCATTATTCGAGACCTTGTGTCGACAGGCATATTACACTTCAAGTCCTCTGTCTCTTGGCCAAGCTACGAGTATGTACGGCATTCTGTATTGCCTGCTCAAGGAATTCGTTCTTCTGCAGAGTCCGCTGGCAAAAGAGCATGACTTGAAGTTGCATGTTGCCACCTGCGAGAGAAATTTCAGTCGCGGAATTGAAACATATCAGAGTTTGGCCATGCCTTGCTTTGAGAACATTCTCAGTCTGTCTCTAGGGGTGAGCAATCAACGCGACAACCTTTTCGCATCTCAACTCATGTGCTCATATCATGACTTTTAGATGACCAAGGCACAAGAACAGGGAAAGCCATTCCTGTGCTGCACGCTCTTAGCTGCCGCCGCAAGCCATTGCCGCATGCTAGGCTATTGCCAAGAGACGACATATGGAAAGCATCAGGGCCGGAGAGCAGAGCAGATGCGTCGTATCTTCTGGTTTATTTACATCACAGACAAGAACATGTCTCTTCTTCAGGGTCGCCCCTCTTACATACAAGACTCTGAGGTAGATGTGTGGCATCCGAGAATGTCTCCTGATGCTGCTTTCAAAGGCTGGGATGAGCTCTTCATCTTAGGCATCAAGTTCGCCAAGCTTCAAAGTCGGATTTACGACCAGCTTTATTCAGCCGCTGCGCGCGACGCCCCTCGTGCCCAGCAGGACCACGCTGTAAATGAACTTTCAGACAACCTGCAATCCTGGTATACTGGTCTAGGAAAGGTAAGCCTCTTTCCTTTTTCCACTGCGCGAAGATTCGCTGACTTGGCTCAGCTTGACTCGAGCCAAATGAGAGATCATGTGGTATGTGAGATGTCCAAGAAACACTGGGACGTCATGTATTACTCCACAATTACTTTGGTTCTGATCAAAGCATCAACTATGGAGGGAGAATTTGGAATCAGTCAGAAATGCCTGGAAGCTGCCCGTGCTGGTCTTGAAAGTCACCTCACATGTTTTTCAAGTTATCAGACTACCAACAGCCCTGGGCTAGTTTCAGAATCTGAATACGCCAGCTGGTTAGTTCATCAGGTCTTTTACCATTTTTATTGCTCACTGACACCCGACACGTCGGCAGGGTCCTCCATCAGTCATCACTGCATCCATTTATTGCCGTTTTTCTTCACGCTATTGCTGCTGATAACGGCATGGAGGATGTTTGTCTTCTGGACCGCATGGTGGCTGTCTTGGAAAGGATCTCTGGGGTATCAAGTGCATGCCAAAACCTCTTCAAGGTTTGCTCGACGTTCGCCCGACTCGCGCGAGTCCTGGCCGAAGCACGGATGAACAGCGCCGGGTCACAAAGCCAGACTCAGGGGGCGCTTCAGGCCTTCAACGAAATAGATTCGGTATCTCAGTTTGTTCTGGAGCCATTCGAGGGTTTTTTCGGGGCAAATATGGTAGAGCAGCTCACCAGCCACGAGTCCTATGACTTCTCGTCTATGTTGGGTAGCTGGACTGTTGACGAGACGAGCACATCAGGAAATGGCCCTGACTAGTTCTAGAGAAATCGAAAATGCCTGCAGTTTAATTACAGCATCTAAAACCTCGGTATCTGTTTTGCAATCTCTTTTCGACGATGGTAATAAAAAGAAAGACATTGACTAATATTCTTCTCTTTTCGTTTCGTCAAACTCGCCATGATGTCTAATCGGCCCCTTTGCGGTACCGATGTCAAGGGATGGGTCCCTCCTAGGTCTGTCTGGTCGGACTCACGGAAAGCGCGGGTCCGTACACTCCCTCCCGATTTAGAGCGGTGGATGGACAACACCATGACGACTAACGTGGCCAAAGAGAACTATAATAACCAAGCCACAAATGGCCTCTTGCGCAAAACGAGAACTCAGACGTCATCTAGACTGCCTCTTCTTCCCACTCAAAGCCCTTCACCATGTCGAATACTCCGCCAGCGTCAAATGGCGTCAACCCAGCCATTGAGCCTTTCACCCCGTTCGACCTTCTGATGCCCAAAGTCTACATCTCTTTATTGCTGGCCTTCCGAACTTCAGTGTCTTTCAATGCGGTCTCACAGCGGCTTCAATCTAGTCTTGACGCCACAACGAAGAAAATACCATGGATATCTGGCCGAGTCTGTTCCGCTGGGGATGGCGACCAAAAGCTTGCACATGGTGGAATCCATTACGATTTGACTCCGAGTCCTCCACAGATCGCGGACCGCGGCTCCATCAATGTGCCTATCTCAAGCTTGGCGGCTCATGCGATGCACTCCACTACCCTACCGGAAGATGTCTGGCCACTCGCGAACTTACAAGAAAGTGACAACTCATTGGTTTTCGGAGCTAGCGTCTTCCGCTTCAAGGACGACGAAGGTCTCGGGCTGTGTGTTTGCATGCATCACAGTGCGGTTGATGCTTCAGGTTTCACCGAAGTGCTCAGGATCTGGGCTCAAGAAACCACCGCACTGGGATCGAGTCGGTCACAACCTGCCAACGACAGACTGTCTCGGGTTTCCGAGGCCCTTGCTTCTCAGATTATCGAGGCGTCTACCAAGAATACTCAGGCGTTATTCGAACTACTTCCTGAATACTCTCCTATAGCTCCGGCCATGCCATCGAGCTTCCCGTCCTTCGCCTCTCAGATATTTACGATACCAACCGAGCGTCTTGATCTCTACAAAGGATGTTTCGTTCATCATCTGAAAACGCCTCCTTCCACCAATGCTGTACTTTGTGCGCTGTTGTGGACTCTCATCACAAGCATTAGAGCGCAGCACAGAACAAGTACACCAACTCCCACTTCAAGCCGACTGATTATGGCCGTCAACGGCCGTCGGCGAATCGATCCCAACTTTTCCCCACCAGATAACCCTTACTTGGGTAATCTTATTCTTTATGCTTCAGCCGAAAAGTCTTTTGACTTTTTGGACCGAGCTGCAGACTCTCCTCGTGAACTGGCAGAGATCTGCAACGCCATCGCCCAATCGTATGGGCCGGCCAAAATCAATTCTCAGCATATTGCCAACGTTTTCGAACTAGGCAGGCGATCCCGGGACGGCAGCACGATATTTCCGGGGTGGGACCTTTTCAACAACAAGGACCTCAGCATCACGAGCTGGGCCGACCTAGATTTGTACCAAATGGGATGGGGCTCAGAGCTTGGGCAACCCGAATTTGTCCGCTTCCCTTCCACTGCAGCAGACGGGGTGTGCGTTGTCTTACCCCGCAGAAGGGCCCAATCAGCATGCCATTCTCAGAACTTCATCGAAGTAGTGGTCATGCTCACGGAAGAACATATGGAGGCCCTCAAGGCCGATAGCCTATGGCAGAGCCTCGCAGGAGGATTATAAGGCGTCTGTCCTCCTGCAGCAGACGAATGTTTCGTACATTAGCATTTTATCCCTGTATTATCTAGAATAGAAATAGAGCCAGTTTCATTACAAATAAAATGTTCAGTGTCAGCCACTTTTCTATTGACCTAAAAATAACTGGCAAGATTTTTCCTACACACTTTCTTTCTCATTGCAGGATACAACCAACGTGAAAGTAAGCGGGCGTTATTGGTGGGGCCTCAGGAGTGTTGGTTCTAACATTGCAGCGGTGGAGCCAACTTCCCCTCACGCCCAACCACACGTAATCTCGAAGACTTCAACCATTGACAACTTAACAAACACATCGAATGTAAACAGATTGCCCTTTCGACTTTTTGGAACAATCAAGCATTCCGGCACTATTTGAGATGGTGCAAAAAAACCACCATCTCCCTCCACACTGTACTCAGCAACATGGCGTTATGCCACCTCTGCCATCAAGCTCTCAGCTTTCCGAGGGTTGGTGGTTCCAATTCGCGCCAACCGATCCACGTCGCGCCTTGGTCATTTCTTGCAGCTGTTGACGAGGGATGCCATATCTGCCAAGGATTCTTCATTCAGATTCCGCAAGAATGGAGGCAAGAACTCCGTAGGCGCGTTGAGATGTCTCAATCGTCAGCGGAGGAGCGGCGCAAGCTAGAAGACGACAGGGAAGTGATGACATCGTATGAAAGGCCTCTCGATCGTGATCGCTCGACGTTCGGCCGTTTATATCTCAATCTCGAGTGGATCCATCAGATCGTGACCCAATCCCCGCCCAGGAAAATACTAGAGAGACTAGATCCCGCGAAGCAATTCTTGCTCCCTGTCGTGGCAGAACCCCGCCATTGGACTATCACTTCACTTTCGACGAACTCCGAGGAGACATTCACAAAGATAAAGACCTGGCTTAGCCAATGTGCAACATCACATATCAAATGTCGTTCTCGGAGAGGCCAAGACGCAGATTTGAGATGGCACCCGACACGCCTGGTCGAAATTTCAACGGAGCCTGAAAATAGTGACACCCTGATCAACCTGAGGTGCCGGCTTGTGGATTCCGGGTCGAAGAATATGCCGCAGAATCTGAGGTATATCACCCTCAGTCATCGTTGGCCACTGGATCCAAAAGCAATCCAGAAGCTAACCGTGGACACGTTGCCGCGGTGGAAGACTACTCTTCCAGTGGAAAGGCTGAGCCAGACCTTTCGCGATACTTTACTTGCTGCCCGGAGGCTCGGGATATACTACATTTGGATCGATTCACTTTGCATCATTCAGGAGGGTGACAATTATGCGGACTGGAAGAGGGAAGCGCCCATGATGCAGAAAGTGTACGCGAATGCAGAGTTCAACATATGTGCATCCAAGAATGACCTTGACCATGGGATATTCTCGGCGCGAAGCCCATCAGATTACCAACCGCTCAAAGTCGAATTACCCCGTCCTGAAGGTGATAGTGGGCACTACCTCATTCGTAAGGAATGGGGCAATGACCTCTTGGAGATGTGGGAGGCGGGGGTAAATGACTCCCCTCTAGCGTCCCGTGGGTGGATCTTTCAGGAGCAGCTTTTATCCCTCGCAAATGTTCACTTTGGCGATCACGAGGTCCTCTTCGAATGCCTGGAGATGAGAGCAAGCGAGTCCTTAGGATCAGATCAAGACTATCACTGGTTCTCACGATTCGATCATCCTTTCTTAAAAGAACGCCTACCGCTCCCAGCTGCTGTCGATGGAGGGCCAGCGCCTTCAGTTGAGAGCTATGGGGCAGCCTACGCCTATCACGAGAGTACGAGAGCTCCTGGAAACAACAACGAGCACGAGGCTTGGCATGGCTTGTTGCGTCAATACACGACACTTCAGTTGACAGTTTCCTCCGACAGGCTCGTAGCATTGTCGGGCGTGGCCCAGCATTTCAAGAACTTTACATCACACGGCGATTTCTACATCGCTGGCTTGTGGCGTAGACGTCTTGCGGCTGAGATGTTGTGGCAACTGAAGGAAACGACATCGAGGGAGAGCTGGGAGACGCAAAAGAAAGTACGCCATCAGCTAACCTTTTCGTGGGTTTCTGTTGAGGGACAAGTCGATAATAAAGCTAGTCCGCATCTGGATTTCTATAAGTTCAGGGAAGTTGTGACTGACTTAGAGCCCATACAATATCGCAAGTCTCCGGAGGCAACGGATGCCACCTTCGCGGAGGACATATTCTCATTCCCGTCAACACCGATTGTTGAGATCCGGTTAACGGGCTTCCTGAGACCGATGACTCTGGAGCGGCAAACCGGGCCTGAAACGACAGATCGTCTGGATCAAGATTTGCGTCTGTTCTTAAGTCCATCAGGAGGTCGTGAATCGCTTGACGGACTGACTAGGCTTGATTTTGAAATAAGTTCACTGGAGCTCGCTGCTTTGAATGAATCTGGCCGGCTGTTTCTAGTGCCATTGGGTGGAATAGAAGAATATGGCGTTAATCTATGGCTTCTTCTGCTCGAGCTTGTAGAGACGAGTGATGGGAAAGACATGGGAAGGTTTCGGCGGATCGGTGTCCATGAGGTCCGATACTTGGACACTATAGATGGGTGGATTGCGGAGAATATTTCGTTTGAGCATTCATTCAGCAGTCTGCCATGCTGGCGATATGACGAGCTTTCTAAGACGCACACAATCTTTGTTATTTAGGGCCAAAATACCTTTCTCGGTTTACACTTACCATGGTAGGTAGTAGGACTGGAAAAGCTATTTAGGTAACGAATCTCAACATACACCTGCTGCTCGTGGGTTGAATTATCATTTTTGGAAGTGCCTTTCATCGCAATGGCACAAAGGTCTCAGAGTCTCGGCATCAGTCTCAAAGGGGTGTATCAGGAGAAGCCAACACAGCCACTGTCGGACGTCTACCACACCGAGGTCCCTGATATCAAACCCATTTCTTTCATATGTTCTCTAAGTGACGGATGCAATGGAGGTGGATGAAAATTGTGTGCTATTTCCTGGCGGACAAATAAACTTTCATAACAACAGGAAAGGTCTGATCACGATCGTCAGTACTGAGGCGGCAGTCAAAAGCCCTGGAGATGGAAATACACCCAGATTTCTGGACCCAGAATCGAAGCAGCACTTGAAACTGGCCTCCACCCTTGACCTCGCTCAATTTTGCCGAGAAGAAAGATACTACATCTCCTTATGGATTGGATAGCTACTGCATCTGACAGGCCCGATAGCCTTGCCACCAACCTACACTTAGCGGTACAATATGCAGGGCATGCGCAGGTGCTGCAACCGTGTAAGCTGATAATGTTCATAGACCGGTTCCCGTCTTGTAAGCCAGCCAGCAATACCATGCCCAGATTAGCGGCGATCCCTTTCCGGTACAAGATCGTCGGTGGAGGGGGGAATGGCGTGGATTGATTGTCCACTTGGCCATGCGCGTCTGACAGTCATTCTGCAATTTCAGGGTGGTGCTCTTCTGGATTATCTAGTAGTCGCGTCGTTTGTGGGTCTCGGGAACTACCTTCTTCATCTTCAGAGGGTAGAGATCTCCGCTTGATCACCTTTTTGCAGCTGCAACTATTGTTGATCCCGCAATATGATGGGTGACACAGCACCCCGGGGACTTGAGGGGGAAGTTCTGTAGCGTATTTCAACAAATCGTGATCTTGGCGTCAACATGTCTTTTGTTCCCCCTCTGGTGCCCCATCCTGAACGAAACATTCGGATTTCCTGTCTCACTGCAAAAATGGCTGTCCAAACTCTTCTCAATCTCGTTTTTGACACAGAGATTGCTGAGACATCCGCGCCAGCGGTGCTTGCGCCAGGTCGGAACAACATAACACTGACGCGTCATCATCTCCAACGAGCCAGCCAGCAGCTGGCCGACTCAATTCTTTTGAAGAGCAAGATCAATGGCAGCGGAGTCGGTATAGGTGGACAGCCGGTGGTTGCCCTGGCTCTTCCCAACGGCATTGGCTTCGTTTGCACCTTTCTTGGCTTGGTCAGCCATGGTGCCGTCGTTGCTCCGCTAAACCCAGCCTACACTGTCCCTGAATACGAGGTAAGCAAAGACTGCGTGGAATTTCCTGGATGTATGGTCAGAATGTTGACGTTCATTGGAAGTTCTACCTGAGTGACTCGAAAGCGAGCGTGCTGGTTATCGACGCAGCTGATGGGGGTGAAACACATCTTGGCGTCGTGGCGGCTCGCAAACTTGGCATTTCGGTCTGCTATATCCACATAGGACGAGGAGAAGACGAGACAGCATCGCTTCAGTTTGACGTAGAAGTGCTCGCAACTGGACAGCATTCAGAGGGAGCAGAACGCGGGCCAGTCGAGTCGAGCGGCGTGGTGCCTCTCGGCGCTTCTCCCACAGCCGATTCGATCGCCCTCATCTTGCACACATCAGGGACCACAGGCAAGCCCAAGGCTGTGCCATTGTCCCATGCGAATCTCTGCTACGGTGCTCTGAACGTGGCCGAGTCCTATGATCTTGGCCCTAGTGATCGGGGCTACCTCATCCAGGTTCTTTTCCACATCCACGGCATTGTCGCCGGACTGCTCGCGCCCCTGGCATCCGGGGGGAGTATCGTGGTCCCACACAGGTTTGATGCCAACGTTTCATGGCAGGAATTTGCCGCATCAGGCTGCTCATGGCTTTCGGGTACGCCTTCAGCGCTGCAGATCCTCCTCCACGCGCCACATGCAGACCCTGACCTGGGCATCAAGTTCCTACGCAGCTGTTCTTCGCCACTGCTCCCTTCGACATTCAAAGAGCTGCAGAAGGTTTTTCAATGCCCAGTGTTGGAAGCGTACGCCATGACCGAGAACGCCCATCAAATGACCACCAACATCCCGGGTGAGGCCGTGCCAGGGTACGTCGGCAAAGCAGCCGGCTCAGTGTGCCTTTCAATCTTCAGCGATGGCCCTGACGCTAGTCCGCTTGGAACGGATGTCCAGGGCGAGATCTGTATCACTGGGCCCTCGGTCATGAGAGGATACCTCGAAAATCCTGAAGCCAACGCCAAGGCCTTCTTCGCAGACTCAGGTGGCACGCGCTGGTTCCGCACGGGCGACGTCGGTGTTCTAGACAGTCAAACCGGGGGCCGACTCCGCATAGTGGGACGCAAATCAGAGATCATAAACCGCGGTGGCGAGAAGATTTCACCACCAGAAGTTGACGAGGCCATGGTTCTTTGCGCTGCGCCGCACATCCGCGAAGCGGCATGTTTCGCGGTTCCTGACGACTTCTTTGGTCAGGAGTTGGAGGCCGCCGTCGTCCTATCAAAAGACGCACCTGCAGAGCTGCGCGATGAGGTGACTATCCAGCGGCGTCTGGAAGAACGGCTAGCCCTCTTCAAGATCCCCAAGCGGATCCATTTCTTCGCAGACAAAATCCCAAAAGGCCCGACAGGAAAGATACAACGTGCTCAGCTGTCCAAAGCTCTCGCAAAGCCGGTTGATGACGAGGGCAGCGGTAACGTTGTCAACATAGATCTCATGGATCTCCCTGCCCGCATATTCAAACTGATGGCTGCAGCTCTGCGCGTCGATGCCGACAGTGTTCAGCGTAAAGTAACGCTATTGGAATTAGGCGCTGACTCGATGAGCTTGACAAGACTCTTAAGCGACCTGCGTCATATAGGGTGCAGTATTGCTATGTCGGATCTAATTCTAAATCCCACCGTTCAGCAGGTAATCGATATGTGTTTGAAATCTCACTCTGCCGGGAGAGGGATCAATAAGACCAGCTCGAGCAGCCTTGACACGGACGTGGCTGATGAAGTCGAACCCCCTGCTCCTTTCTCTGTCCTCAGCGAGCACATCAAAGGCATGGAAGGTGTACCATCCCTTGATTTTGTCTTGGCCGACGTAACGAAACAGACGAGGCTGCAGCTTCATCAGCTGGATGATGTCCTCCCTTTGTCTCCCGAGGCTAAGTGGTTCCAGAGCGCGACTCTGACAACCAAATATAACCTGAAGGATACAGCAGCTTCATTCGTCACAATGGGTGCTCCGATTCAAGACTCTGTTGATATTGAAAGGTTAAAATTGGCATTCACGGAGGCGGCCAAAGCAGAGCCGGTGCGTTTCAAGACTGTAACTTCCAAAGACTTCTGCATCATGAAGATACGCTGATAGCTTGCTTTTCATGGAGACAGCTCCCGCGAACCTATTTCGCTCAAATATCGGCATCTGAAGAGTGGCTACAAGTTATAGCCAAGCCTAATATCGCGGTATTGAATTGGGAGGAATGGTCTGCTTCCTCCAAACAAGCTATGCTTGAAAGGCTGCAACAGGAACAAGATGCGATGTGTTACACTCCTGGCTGTCGTGCATCGGTAAGTAACGTTGTTGCATCGACTACACATCAGTTCTGGCTTCTTTGGGCGGATGCTAACCTTGAGCAGAAGTACTTGCTCGTTAGCTACCCCAACGAACAAGGCCAGACATGTCGAGGGTTTTATTTCGTCGATAGCCACATCGTGACAGATAATACTTCCCGATCTAGGCTGCGAGACAATGTAGTGAAGCTGTACCTAGGGCAAGCAACGAAAGACAACCTGCCACAAAAGCCCCTGCCAACCGGGATACTGGTGCGCGACCTTCTCCAGAGAGCTAAAGCCAATCACACCGGCAAGGCCAAATTCTGGGAGGACGATGAGGCAAGCCATGGCGCCGCGGAACGGCCACCTTACATCCCGCCACTGGAAGCTGGTGTCGGCGGCAGGGTGTCTCGGTGGTCTATAGACAACGCCTACCACCAAGCCATCTGGACAGGCGATCTCAAAGGCCTGACCCTCGCGATGGGGATGACCGCACCCACAGTCGTCCACACAATCATGCCCTTAGCACTGGCGGTCTACGAGTATCAAGGCACCCGCACGCTTCCCAAGTCCGTCTGCTTCGGATACAGCTCATCATCCCGAAACACCCGCATCCACAACATCGACCAGTCGCGAGCCTTCGCTATGTTCTTTCCGCCGTTCCGCTTCCCCCTCGCGCTCGCGCGGCAGTCGCTGTGGATGCACTGTCACCAGGCCGCGCTCAAGGTGGGGGACCTCAATGCGAACAAACTGCTGGTGGAGGCCGCTGACACGGCGCGGGACATCCACGTGCAGTACAACTGGCGCGAGCTGCCTGCGGGGAGCCTGTGGGCGCAAACCATCGAGGCCGGGCCCGAACAGTTCCTCACGGACTTCCCGTGCCATACGACGTTGAATGTCATGCGGACAGGGATCGACTCGCTTTTCATGCTGGATGGCGAGGTGGAGAAGTACATCCGGTGGAGAGAGGAGAATGGATTCCCGGTGAGCTTCATGGATGTGCTGCAGCGGTGCTTGACTTTCATGTGCGACAACAAGGATGAGCTTGTTGGCCTGACACTGGATGATCTTGTGGGGACAGTGATGGCTTCTCTTGACACTGCTACTACCGGGAACGGTTAGGACGATGTAATTGGGATATTCATTATCTTTTCTTGACTTTCTAGATATATATCTATATATATATCTAGATCAAGACTACCTACTGAATTAGTCCGACCACAACAGGGCGCCGCAGCAACCACCAGTAACATTTCCACTGGCCGGCCCGACTTTGACCACTTCAACAGCTGTCTCGTATCGTGTCAAGCCATCGGACGAATTCGTTGTTGGCTGCTCCATCTTCCAAATCGTCAAGACATGCGACCCATAGTACGTCGCCGCCATGTATTCGTCTGACCACGGCGCCGGCGCGACAACGTTTCCCTCGGCACCGTTGGTAGAAGTGGGCATCTGGAACATCTGCTCGATAATGGCCCCGTCGTCGGCCAGGAGATATGCCGAGATATAACCCGGATATTCCGTCGACATTGAGCGCGCAGATGCCCAGAGGTATCGCCCGCTGGTAGAAACGGCCAGGTCGGCTGCCCACCAGGTTGACGAGTTGGCCTCGGGGATTAGTGACGATCGGAATACCTCCTCCCCAACCAAGCCCGTATCCTCGTTCAGCTTGTACGATACCAGCAGGCTCGGCGTTTGCATCGTCGCGTAGAGATATCTGGACGAAGGGTGCACAGCGACATGCCTCGGCGCCCAACCTGACTCGACGCTGATGTTGCCCAGCACCGTGACGCCTCCCGTGTTCCCGTCCACTGCGTTGGTCCAGATCATGTCGCCCGTCAGATCAGCCACGTACAACAGCTGCGTCCCGTCGGTTGCGTTTCCCCACGCCAGGCCGTGCACTCCGGACGAGGCAGTCAGGTTCCAGCTTTGGGATGCCGGTGCTTCAAGAAAGCCTGTACTCTCGTTCACGGAGTGCACCACGCCACAGGCTCCGTCATCGCCGGGCCACGTTCCATGGTAAACGGAGTATGGAGCCTGACGGCTGGCGAGGACAATGGCGTTGGAACCCGTGCTGTAGGGGCAACTGTCGGAGTTGTCTAGTACCTGAGCCATGCTCAAGCTGCCATTGGGCTGAATAGTGTAGCTGGATATGTTTGAGGTCTCTAGTGAGACGCCGTACAGCATGGTTCTTGTATGCTGTGTTCCAGTTTAGAATAATTCTGTCTCGCATGCTCATTCAGCAAGGTGCGATATGCGCTTACATCAAAGTCTAACCAGACCATGGGGCCATCAGCCGGGGTCGAATCGACGACATTGAATTCTTCTGATTCGTCGTCGAACTGCAGAGTATACAGCTTGGAGACGTTGTGGAAGTTGGATGCGTAGAGCGTGTGTACAGTCGAGAGGACGGGAGTGCAAAAAGCGAGAAATGCCCAAAAGGCCGCAGAACTGCCCATGTTTACGGAGGTTTTAGGGTCAAATATCTCGATGCAGTTTGTACAGCAGCACAGACTTCCCGGGTACCATCCGTGCCTTCGTTCTGACAGACTTCTCTATCCACAGTTTTCATAAGCGTTGGGTAGACTAACATCTTATATATTCCCACAGATACCAATCTCAAGGATTTATGCATAGGATGTTGAGGTAGTGAGCCCATGCTGAGAAGAAAGGGGCAAAGTCGGCTTTCCCGAGGCCGAAACTCTATCACACTGTTGCTCACGTCTCGGATGGAGCCGAAATTGAAGAACACGCATTTGAGCTTGACATTGAATCGTCAACCTCGAAGCTTCACTGAAGTCACATAATAGTCACCAGGATACCTTGTCGCTTTATTTGGTAACCTCTTGTGACCAAACCAGACCTCTTCGTCTGTCTTCCACGTCTTCTCACAACAGTGTGATAGATCCTTGTTTTCACCTAGGGCCTGTAACTAGATCCATGCTTGTGGTAGTGACAACAGATACTCGAAGCAAGGTTTTGAAAGTATACGGAATACTTCTGTCATCAATGCCGGCGTCTTTCCACCTTTTGCATTTTGCGTTGCTCAGCGCTTTTCCCTTGCAATTGGGTCACCAAACGCCAAAACAACCCTCGATAATTCGAACAGCATTAGCTTAGTCAACGTTCTATAATTAGATCATAATTGCTGAGTCGTAATTAGATTTAAATGTTTACATTGATTTGATTAGCTGGATTAGAGCAATAGGATAAGGAGGGGGGGGGGGGTTGAGAAATGGCAGAAGGTAGAGCGTCATCATTGAAGATTATCATGGCGCTTCCAAATCATTAGTCGGTTTCCATATAAGACACCAGGCGAAAGCCGTTTCCTGTTTGTACTTCTTTAACAGCCCACCTTGGCCGATTTGATGATCAAGACCCAGTCAAAGTCCACGCCTCCGCTACTTGGCGGCGTAAACGTCCTATTGCCTACTGCCACGAACGAGTCGATAAGTTGTAGCTCAGCCGTACGCGGATCGAACCAGCGCGCCGTCGCATTGATACCGGCGGTCCCCCACAACTCGCTGACAGCGTCGAGGTCAACGCTGAAAGCATCACCCCACCCGCTGTACACCCAATAATGGCCATCCGTGATCATCCCGGCCACGTAACGATCGGCCTCGAACGATAGGACGTCTTCGATCGCGTCGGCGGGGGAGGAGATGAGGTCTCGCGCGGGCTCGAGGGCGTTGAACTGCTTGGCGGACAGGCCGTCGAAAATCTTGACGACATAGCCTGTCTGCTTGGCGCCCGGCCAGTGGATAGCCTCGTGCCAGCTGGCATTTTCCGAGAGACCTAGCTGCGGCTCCATGTAGTGCTCGGGGCCTGCTATGAGGGACATGTTCTCGTAGGACTGCTGGACGGGGAGGGAGCCAAAGGTGATACCGCAGGCACCCGAGAGTACGGCCGGGTAGAAGCCGTGACGGACGTCTGAGGCGTTCCAGAGCGGCTTGCTAGTGTTGAATGAGTCGTGAGCGCCCTCGTAGTGGTTCTCAAGATCCATTACGGGTCCCGGAAATTCTTGCCGCATCTGTATGATATTCTCATAGTTCTTGCGGGAGTTCCACGGGCGCAGCACTGTAAAGTTGACGTCGATGCCGTTTGGGTCGGGGCTCTCGTGACCGGACTGGACACCATCCATGGAGAGATTTCCATAGCTCCCGTTGATATACTGCGACACAAATTAGCTGGGTCACGACAGAAAGAATATGATACCAGAAAGAATGGGCATACGTTGTGCCCATAAGGGAGGGGTGTGGGTGGATCAGCGATCCAGGGGCTCGTCGGCTGGAATGTCACAAAGGCATCGTAGCCCTGTACCGCCTCCTCCTCTCGAAAGCCCTTCATCATGGCAGCCCAGATGGGCCTCGTGTCCGTGATGGGGCCGAGGTAGGACAACGGATCCGAGTCGGGGTTCTCCCGCCAGGCCGCGCGGGCCTGTGGGACATTTTCGGCCCAGAAGGCGTTGGTGTCCCCGCCCAACATCTTGGGAATGCCTGGATAGCGCTTCCCGAGGAAATGGCCGAAGACCTCTGCATTGTTTTCGTCAAAGAGCGTGGAGGTAGTGGTTCCGTACCAGCCCCTGTTGACCCAGCGGGACCAGGTCGGCACGAAGCAGATGAGAACGCCGTACTCGGCAGCCCTGGTCACAACCCAGTCTACGTAGGAAAAGTAACCCTCGTTTGGCTGTGTCACGTCCTCATTGTCGATGGCCAGGTCTCCATAGAAGTTGGGGATGGTGGTGGCGTTGTATTTGGACAGCAACACAGCTTGGATCACGTTGAATCCCTTGGCGGCGCGGTCCGCAAGGTAAAGGTCAACGTCGGTGCGATTAAGCTTGTGAAAGAGCTCCCAGTTGGTATCAGCGATCCAGAAGAAGGGCTCGTTGGTCTTGGTCCTGTACAAATAACGGCCGTTAGGCGATGCAGAGATGGCCACATTCGACCAAGGCACTTCCTTGGGAATGGCTAAGGCGAACGCAAAAGTTGCCAAAGCAACAGCGCTGACAAGCAGGTCCAAAACGCGTGCCATGTTGACTCTGCCTCCGAATCTTAGAATCCGACTAACAAACCGAGACGGTATCCCTCAGATGATCATTCTAGGCCCCGCTACATATATATATGTACACACAATATATCAGCCGTCATCGGAAGTCATAATGGACCACACGGTAGGAATTTGCCAAGAAGCAAAGCTCCGTCATGAGGCGTGACTAAAATGCTTTACAACTTTTCTCCATGTCCACCGTTTCCCAGCAATTGATTGCCGGTAAGGGAGGGGTGGCCCTCCCATTCGGGTGACTATTGCTCTTTATTGCCCCAGTCTCTGTGCCCGACGGTCCCGAGCACCGAGTTGGTGGAGTCAATGCAATCGGGCCGGATGTTTCTTCCCTGTCATTTCCCCATTCTCCCCGTCGAGCACAACTGGGGGTTTGGGGCACGCCATGGGGACTTGTGGGGACGCACGGCTATTTGTTATGGCGGCTCTCCATTGTGTCGCATTGGAAGACATTGACATGGCCTTCACATCCAGGCCACCTTGAAAGCGGGGCACAATGAGGGGAATCCCATATTCGAGTCCAGACTGACGGCTTTTGACTTAGCCGGCCATCTTCTGGCTGGGAGAATCCGGCCTTCTCATGTCTCAAGTGCGGCCTCTTAGCACGCCAAAGTGATTGATAATAGGACGCAGAGACACACATAATAGCATCAGCAGATAGCCGGCTTCCTAAGACTACTCACGATCTGGTGCAAAACTCGGATTAATTTTGACTTGGAAAGGAGACACAGAAGACGACCACAGTTCAT
>JACBFG010000038.1:488690-505477 GCA_013435955.1 Diaporthe sp. HANT25 | reverse complement strand
TATTATAAGGCTAATTATATTTTTTTAGCTATAGGCTAAAGCTATTTTTTAAAGCTATTATTATTAATATTGTTTTTTTTTTTTTTTTTAAATGTTAGGTCTTTAAGCATTTATTACTGTATGAAGGGACCGTATACTACCTTGTGTGTATACGGATTAAGAACGAAACCACCTTACCGTTAGTTTAACTGGCAATATGATCTTACCTGCGAGGCTACAAAGTAATACTCTCCTCTTCTAATCTCATTTTACGTCACATTTGGAAGCTTGCTTTCTCTTTTGCCATAAACTCCCAACCACCGTCCTTTTTGTCTATCACCTTGAGCTCACAACAAGACCAGATACATCGTACCTCAAGATGAGGCAGATCTCTCAAAATTCCTCAAAGACAACCACGCAGCTCAGCCCATGATCAAAGTCGTAGGCAATGGCCACGCATTTGGAAACATGACAACATGCGTGGACAAGGCTGCGACAAACAGAAGCTCGTATATCGTCAGCCTGACGAACCTAAAGGACATGCAATTCCAAGAGAACAACACAGTCACCTTCGGCGCCGGCTGGGACCTCGTTGATCTCGTGCCCGAGTTGCGGAAGCACGGCCTGTCCGTAGCCAACCTTGGCACTGAGCGAGTACAAAACTACGTTGGCGCTTTCACCACCGGTACGCACGGCACTGGCAAGGACCTTGGTAACCTCGCTACCCAAGTCATTGGATTTCGTGTGCTGGACTCCTCCGGCAATGTGACGACTGTCAACCAGACTGTCAATCCCGACCTCCTCCATGCCTTCCGCATATCTCTCGGCGCTTTAGGCATCATCACCGAGGTCACTGTTCAGGCGGAGTCAGTCAAGTACCTGAAGCGAACCACGAAGGTCATTAAGACCAGTTCAGACGATCTGAGGTCGATGTACCAGAATATCTCTGATCTGTACAAGAAATATGACCACCTCGCAATCTGGGGACCGCACTTGAAGTGGGATAATGCCACGTCGAACTGGACCATGCAGGCGCAAACCAGTGCAATGTGGTGGGAACCGACTAACCTGACAAATGTGCGTAACTGCACAGACTACTGCGCTAACAATTGTGGTGCCTGCACGGAAGATTCAGTTTGCTATGATGAGGAGCTGTATGCAGTCTCTACACCTCCAGCCGGGGTGTGCAATCGCTTTTTCGTGAGTGACTCTTGACTAAATCCTGCTGAGTCTGCCTTGACTTGGAAGAGCATAACTCTGACGTCGATGATACAGTACGCCGAGATCGAGCATTTCACGCCCGTCGAGCATTTTGTCGATCTTGCAACAGACTACACCGAATTCCAACTTTCAGAGGCCCCGGAAGCGACAGGATGGAACAACATGGAGATGGTCTACGAGATCCGCTTCGTTAAAGGCGATGACACCTGGATGTCACCCGTCAATAAATACAACCTTCAGAAAAACACCTCATACAGCGGCGTATTCGCCGTCTTCGAGATTGAGTAAGACAAGTCTAAGAAACTGACCATTCCTCCTCCATAAGTCATAGATAGCCCTAAATACTAACTTACCATGCAGCTGGTACATGACCTACAATAATTTCGACACTCTGTGGCATTACCAGGACTTTGCACGCCGGTTTATACCCAAATATGGCCAGGAATACAACGTCCGTTCGCACTGGGGCAAGATGTCATGGTTCAACGAGACCTACGCAGAGACCATCTTCCCTCATCTACAGGACTTTGTGAAACTTCAGCAAAAGATGGACCCGAACTGCCAGTTCGTCAATGAATTCTTGATTGAGCATCTCGGGCTCACCCAGTGTTCACATATTTTCAACGGTACAGCCCCGAGCATTAAGGATCTCAAGCTCAAGGATTAATCATTCCATGTTGCCGGGGCTCGATTGGGGGCTGCAAACAATTTATTGAGCACTTTGTCCTGCCCGGACCAGACACCTGCATTTCACGTTGACAATTTCATTCTGCCATTTAAAAGCTCAAACTTTGGGTTTGGTTGCTCTTAACATTTTTCGTCCATCTGGGTAGAAAATTGAACTTGTATGATTGTATTAGAACTTGACATAGCATGCCATTGGTGCAATTGACAGTGACGGAGGAATCATCAACAAGAGAAACAATTCATCTGGGTGTCCATATGGTGAATTCACCAGCGCCAGGATAGATCTCGAGTGCAATCTACTGCCCGCTCTGAAACTCTGGATGTAAAACCGCGAGGATTATTGACATGTACGTGGCCACAATCATAGTGCTTATTGTTTTTCAAAATGATTCATTTAATTTCGAAGAGCACAAGAGGAGCTAAATAGTGAAATTTCAGATGAAAGAAGTCTTACGATGTTGACGAGACTTCAACCTTCATGCCAACCGACAAAGGTTGCCGCCGTTAGACTGTAATTGGCAACGAACTGGCCAATTTCTCCATTGCTATTGTTCCGCTCCATGACCACGACGCGATTGTTAGCCGTGCATGCTGCAGCAAGCAAAGACCCATTGTTGTTGGCTTGAATGTGCCGAGGGCTCTGGCACCCTACCGGGTAGAGGTTGACAAAGGAAAGCTTACCCTGCTTGTCAGCCTTGAAGACAGCAAGCGAGTCAGACTGCTCCTGGGCCGGGTTGCTCGGGTTTATGCTGGGAATCATGAAAGAGTTGTCCAGACGGTTGGAAACGGTGATGAACCCCTCCGGCGAGGTAATTATCTCACCTGCGAGAGCTCCGGCAGGGACTGGCTTGTCACCAAAGGTACTGATCTGACCGACCTGTTTCATGCTGAGGCTACTGTTTCCATCGTACGAGACTTTGAAAGATGTAACTGTGTTGGCCAGCTCGCTGACCACGTGGAAGAAAGTGCTCTTGTCAATTTTTTGGAAGACACCGTGGCGAGGCCCAGAGCCAGGCGCAATTTGTATGTCCTTCAGTGAAGAAATCGGATGAGAACTCTGAACACGATAGACATGTAGACAATCTTCGCCGAGATCTGGGGCTATCATGAATTTTCCAGTTGGGTCCATAACGACTTGATGTATGTGTGACGCAGCTTGGCGGTCCGCATTCGGGCCCGGTTCAGCAGAGACCGTGGTCAAATTAAAGGTGAGCTCGAGACCACCGTCGTTATCTGCGCGATAAGTGGTAATACCTGGGGGACCGGGTGGGCCGCCGTCAGGTGAGCCATAATGCGCAAAGGCGATGCCTCGCTGCCCGTTTGCGTTGAACAAGATGCTGGCAACTGGGGCATAAGATGAATTCATCTGCATGATGGGCTCCAGGGCACCAGGCGTGGAAGAATTGACCCCGAAAACACCGACTGTGCCGGCTTCATCGAGGCAGTATAAGAGGTTTCGTTCCTTGTCTTCCTCCAGCCAGACAGGATTGGCGCCGCACTCGCTTGCAACCGAGACCTTGTTCAGCGTGTACCCAGCATTGCTGGTTTCCAAGGAGAGAGATGTGATGCCACCCGAGTAAGAGGCAGCGTAAAGAATTGCCGGGCCTGCATTGTTGGCTGCTGCTGCAGCAGAGAGGGCCAGGCCTGTGAGTGGAGTGATGTAGACCATATCTTAGAATTGTGATTGTTTTCGAATGTGGTTGTGTGGTAAAAATTGTAGTGCAGATATCAATAAAGATTAGAAAGAAGATGGAAAGCTAGAAAGCGTGGTCATATACAGGTTGTGACATGTGGACACAAAGAGTCGAGGAACCATGTAAACAGTCATTCGAGACTGACAAAGGGAATTCCCATATCGAGCAACATGAATGGAGCCTTTGTTTTTGGATTGTATGCCTTCCATTGTCATAATGTACTTTTCTGTACTTTTTTGCCCCCTTGCCTTCCTCCTACACCATGAGTGAGGAAATTCGAGTTGTTGGCCCAGGCTTTCAGTGGAAAAAAGACGAGCATGAGAGATTATGAGACTTTTTTCTTAAAAAAAAAATGGTGTTGTTGGCTAGTAGGCAAACTGAATGCTTAAAGGGCTCAGTTTCGATGACAATGCTCTGATGATTCAACGGCCGCCCGATTCAACAAAGCGTGTCAGTAATTGAGAAGAAGTCCCGACATTGTTGCAGACCACGCGGCGGATTTTGAAGTCCTCTGCTGTTAATACACCGAGAGCGTGTCAATGACAATGGTTCTACGATGACTTACCTGCATTGGATGTCTGGTTAATTGGAAAAAAGTTCAGTAATCGCAACTGTCAAATCATTCAGCATATCCGAATTGGCAGTGCAGATGCGGACGAAGACTTGCAGAATCTGAATTTTGAGCTCAAATGAAGTCCACTTGTAGAGTGATGCTGATCCGGGCGGACGTATAAGCTTTCACGAAGGTAAGAAGACCTGCCTTTAGATAATGTCTACCGACTGCTTCGCTTTGATCGGTCGAGCTATTTCATCAGGACCTGATTTGAGCGACCACGCTATCTTTGAGAGCTGCGAAGGGCAGATTTGTTCTCCAGCCAGTTATCAGCCGGGCCATCCGGAAGACGACGTTGAGGGTCCATTGAAATGCAACTTCACTGCGAGTGCTCCTTTATCGCGTGGTATGGGGCACTAGACGTGTCTCACAGCTCTCCAAGTTATCTAGGTACAGAGAATGCCGGATTATTTCTTGAGCCCGTCGCCGGCTTTACCGAGGAACGGGCAGCCGATCATTGTCTCAACGGCCATCTCCTTATGTTTCAACTTCTCCGCATCCTCGTCCCATATCGTCTTCCACACATGATAGCCAAGGGTTCATCAGCCTGACAGCGACTCAGCTGACAAGGAACGGCACTGTTGGCCTAGGCACGCTACTAGACACACGCACTGCTTGAGCCTTCGAGATCGGTTTTTATTTCCGCTGCAAGCGAATGAGTTATTGCGCCGGCGGTATGTTTTAGGCCGCCCCAAGACTCTTGGTCAGACGTGATGCCGCGCAAGCCAAATAAAGCATGAACTCTATCCAGCATCAAGGATGTTGGGATAAGCTTTAGCGGCGCGTCAACCGTCAATGCGACGTTGACAGTGCAGTCACCCGTGCCGAACGAGCGTAAAGATCTCAATGTCCGCGCCCTGGAATGAAATATATTCTACAAGCTCAGAAGTATTCATCCTTCGTAATTTGCCACACGGGCATTGGCGATGGGTACTTGACGACAGCTTTTGCACGTTAAAAACAGTTGAGTCCCAAGGCGACAATGACAAGGGAACGTGGGCGACGAGCTCGGTGATTCGAGTCATTCTGAAGCTACGGCTTGATTTGAACGGTCTCCAAGAAATTGGACCTGGAGCACACCAATTTAGAACACCCGCACGAGTAGCTCCTGCGACCCGTCTCACAGCATGAGGTCTATTTTCCTGAGGGAAAGCCAAAATCGTTTCAGACGTCGAGTCAATCCAATTCATATAGGTGGGTTTCAGATATACTTGGCCGCACTCGTCGACCACATAACAAATGGCATGAACCCATGCGTGGACGCAGCTAAAGATGCTGTGTTTCTGTGGCATCCCTACTCGTCCGTAATTCTTTGTGGTTACCGCCAAACCAGCCCGTATACGCCATGTTATTACAAGCGCAACAGGTGTCGCCCAGGTCCAAAACCTTCAAAACCACCATACTAGCCGCCTCAGTAGCATTATTATTTCTATTGTACCAGGCATGGAACCACCAGGACCGTATTGCCGACGAATTGGCTGAGCACCTCCGCATACCTACGGGGTACGGTCTCGGTCTCGGTCTCGGGGAACGCCCGGAACCACCAGTTGAAGAAGTCGAACCCTTAGCCGACGAGGGCATTCCAAAGAGAATATGGTACAAACTCGGGCCCAAAGGCAAGAGCCAGGACATCGAGGAGTGGACACAGACTTGCATCAAGCAGAATCCCACGTACAGATATGAGTTCTTCTCAGACCCGTCGGCGGATTACTGGGTGGAACAGACATTCTCAGCTACACGCCCCGACATCGTCGAGGCATATCTCAGCCTTACAGTCCCAATCCTGAAGGCGGACCTTCTGAGGTACCTCCTCTTATATGTCGAGGGCGGCGTATGGTCAGATCTAGACGTCTCCTGTGAGGGAATTCCAATCGACGAATGGATCCCCGAGGAGCATAGGAACGAGACGTCATTACTGGTCGGTTGGGAGTTTGACGCCGGATGGAGCTGGGAGTACACCCACGAGTTTGCCAGCTGGACCATCCTGTCCAAACCAGGATTACCGCACATGTTGATGGTGATCGACGACATCATGGACTCGATACACCAGAGCACAGCCGAGGCGAACGTCACCATCGCCGAATTGACGATGGAGATAGTTGGGGACATTGTCGACTACACTGGCCCCAGGAGGATGACACGAAGCATCCTGAAGAGCCTGGGGCAGGCCCTGGGGCAGCCGATCGAGCGCGATATGATCGAGAACATCCGAGAGCCAGTGCGTGTGCTCGATGTTACAATTCTGCCCGGCTATGCATTCGCCAACCTGACGAACAAGTTCGACGCCGCGGATGGGCCAATCGGCGAGACAATGGTTACTCATCACTATGCGGGCACATGGAAGAATGAGAACGGTGGTGAGCTGGCCAGACGTCAGCCACGAAAGATATAGACCGCCTTTGATGCTTCAACATGAATAGATATTGAAGACTAATGATTCTATGCATACACCCTTTACTACATGCGTGTTCCTTGTCATGTTGGTTTGATGAAATTCATTCCAAAAATTGTCTCACAAAATTGACTTGCATTTCCCCCTGTCAAAAAGATAATTGGGTTGGTTTAGATCCAATTTCAATACGCACAGTTGACCCTACATGTGTATTTACCTGGGTAAGCAATAGAAGCTACACATTGGATTCCAGTGTAAAACTTTTATCAAATTCTCTGACGCCTTCTGGAATTTCTCTTCTTCTTTTATTGGTTCTTTTCTTTTGCCTCTTCCTGTCTTCTTGGCATGGGCCGCAACGAGCTTGCCCATCATAATTATTTTTGATAGTGTCATTCGCCGTCATGGTAGCACCTCTGGAACTTTTGAGTGATATATCCACGTTTTACAAATCAGATGATCTTGATGCAATGCTGTGGGATTTGAATTCTAAGGATCAAAAGCCGTTGTGTGAAGTCTCCGTCCAGGGCATCATTGCTACTCCCTCCAATATCTACTCACTGGTGTATCTAGTCAATATGCAATGATTCAGAAAATCGAATGAATCTTGACAGACAAGTATGTCATTGGAAAACTGCCTGTATCATTCAATCACCTTCAATATGCTTTTTGCACCTTAGCTTGGACATCTCTCGGTGCTCAAACCATTTAGCTCAGTTGCTCAATCTTTCACTGTCAAAGACACTCAGTAATTCACCTTCAGCATGATAGCACCTAGCTTTGATGCGCCGAGAACTTCTTGTGACTGGCACCATTGAATGAGGACTACTCTGCAGCCCCTCTCAGACTCAGCAGTGAATCACGCACCGAAACGGTTTATTGCTTCCCAGTATGCCCACTCCTTGCTGGACCCATCGCTACACACTAGGGTCAGACTTGATCATCCGCCCACTATGGATTCATCGGAACCCACGAAAGACCCTCTAGACCCTGATGGCAGGGTACAAGGCGACACCAGCGGCTCTCCAGACTGTCTGTTGGTCCACCCGACTCGCGAGGCCCTTGACTATCTTGAGCAAGCCCTGACGACCGGCATTCCCAACCCAAACTATGACGGGCCAATCCCGCGCCCCATCGTGGCCAGTGGAAACAACCCTATCGATATGGTCTGGACCTTGCCACTGGAAACCCCGTTCCATATTGCTCAGTCCACATCGCCGCTCGTGAGATAACCTCTGCCCAAGATGGACTTGCTTTCTAAAAAAGGAAACATCATACTGACAAAACTGGCATGTAGCACCTCATGTGGGACTGCGTGAATCTGAATCCAGAGCCAGACCCCGAAACTTGCCCACCCAGTGAGCTCACGAAGACCCCTACAAATGACACCCGAGATGCTCAAGCTAGCGCCTCACAAGCACTCGATGATTTTGCAAAGACCACGAATCCGCAGTCTCCCCCTCGAGGCATCTTCTCCCGCCCGAAGCTGCGTGGTATCCTTCGAAATGGAAGTTCCGGCCAAAGCCAAGCAGTTTCCATGGATTCTGAGGCTCAGGGAAAGGCTTCTGCGAATGCAACCAGTCGAGCCAAGCCCAGCAGCCGTCGACGTACCGTGAAGTTCCAACTTCCACAGAGTGAAGCGGAGTCGGCACCCGAGGCTATGCAAGCCCGTTCCCGGGGTATGGTCACGATAAAATCTCATGCCGCTGCGCGGAAATGGGAAGAGCTCGAGAAGAGGGAGAAGTGAGTCGCCGAGATGAAGTCTCGAGGAGGGGAGGGTGCGAGATCGAGTAGGAGGGCGCCGTATATCTGATCCGCCGGACAGGGACGCCTGCACTTTGGGGAAGGTTAAAGAGAGTTTTGCATGCAAGAGCCATGAGTTTTTTTTGGCAAAAGAATTCCCTGAGACCTCGCAATATGAGGTAGGAAATCTGGGTTTTGCGCGGCAGGATTGTCATGCTGATCGTTCAGATGCTGGCCTCCTGCTGTACCTGTAATGCTCGTCCCAATGGCGCATGGGATCCCGAGTTGGTGTATGAGGAAGGAAAGAAATGAATCAACTAGAACAAAAACGAACTCCACAAAATTCAGAAAGAATGCACACTCAAAACCACCATCCACTACCTCAGCATTTCCTCTCGCGCCCACTGATCATCGCTATGCCCCTTGACCGTCTTCAGGTACTTATTGAAGTCTACCGCTGTTCTTATAGCCTGGCTTAAATGCTTCCAGTCCAGCCTCTCCCCTTCATGCTTGGCAAGTTGCCGCGCGGTGAGCAATACGTTTCGAATTTGCCTCCCATTCATATCGTGCGCCGCCAAATCGTCGAGTCTCTTTTCCAGCTCAGCGATGTTCGCATCTTCGTCCTCCGACTCCTCAATCATGTCAAAAAAGTTCCGCCAGATGGCCTTACGGGATTTCTTGGTCAGATTGTCGTAGTGGATTGCAACTTGGATTCGAGACTTGAAAGCCTCGTCGAAGGTGCCGACTCGGTTCGAGGTCAGGATGAGTATGCCGTCGTAGTACTCAAGCGTGCGCAGGAATACTATAAAGCGTCCGTACCCTCAGCTTCAAATTTCCCAATAGATCATCATGTGAGTACTCACTTGAAACTAGGCTGTTTCTTTGCAAGTCAGCCATGGTGCGTTCCTCAAGGAACACGTCGGCCTCATCTAGAAGCAGAACTGTGGTCAAGTCAGCGGCTTGTCAAGATTACATATTGAGGGTATTTTATACCGCAATCCCAGGTCTTGCCCAAGTATAGAACAGCCTCCAGATATTTCTCGACATCCTTGGGGTCAGTTCCGATATCACCGCATGTAACGCGATACAGTGGCTTTTGAGCAATCTCTGCAACACTAAATGTTATTCTGATTAGATACACTCAACACTGCATTCAACCTGGGCCGCTTAGACGAACCTCTCTGCTGTCAATGTTTTCCCCGTGCCCGGGCTACCGTGTAGCAGTATGATCAAGCCGTTGCCCTTGCCGGCAATGATATCATCCATCTTGCCTGCTGATTTCTGCACATTCACCAGTGCGTAAATCATCTTCTTCGCAGCCTCATCAAGAACAAGGCGTCCAAATGCTTCCGGGTTCCATGTGATATTATGGAAGCTATCAACAAGTAGATTGGCTAATCTTGGTCAGTCAACACTCCAAATATGCGGTGCCACCGTTTCATTTTTGACGTAGCAGATGTTCGGGATTTACTCACTCCATTTCTTCGCTCGCAGCCTGAATCCAAAGATCGAGCTTGGAAGAAGCATCGAGGTCTTATCAGACAGTTCCTCGACTTTTTTGACAGTTTTTGGCCAAGGGTCTAGTTTAATTCGACTGGAAATATGCAACTGCACTGCCTCGACCTGGTTCAGTTGAGGAAGGGCCGTAGATCTTGGATGCATCAGTTGGTAAGTTGCCATATCGACCATAACCCTCTCGCCAGTCTGCATTGCAGTCAGACCCATAATCAAGATTAAAGGTATCACAAAGGCGGCTGATGGAAAAAGGGTGTTCCACGTACGTAGTGATACTGTCGGGCCTCGTCCCAGCCAGTGTAGCAGACGTATTTTTGGCCCCTCATGCCCCAGAACTTCCTTCCCCTTTTCTCAAGATTCGATATGTCCTCAACTCGCCCAAAATGCGCTGGGTAGACTTTGAGATCCGTGATCGGCATCCTACCATCCAGCATATCATCAATAGTCTGAGACCAGAATTTCCTCTGCAGTTCATTCCCGTCATATTGCCAAGACCAGCCGATAAGGTTCATTTTGGCCCTTCCGAAGATATGACAGCTGGATAATACATGTGCTTCTAGACTATTCGATTCTCCCCGGCCGATGACCATTTGTTGAGGTTTGAACAGTTTTGAGACATGGTCAGCGGTCACAATGCCTTCCTCGAATAAGGATCTGGCCTCCTCATACTCTCTCCCGTAGTTGATAGCCAAGAACTCCAGTAGTGGACTCAATACATCGTTGTACACCTCATTTGAGGCCAAATCGACGAGCTTCTTATGGTGATGAAACAGAAAAGGGTATGGTGCCTGCATTCCTTCAGATTGAAGGAGGTCCAGATCCATGCCATTGGGAACGGGGTCGTACTCCGCGACTTGAAGCAATGCTTTCTGAAGCAAGGGTGCCAATATTCGAAGATTCTCTGTGCTTGGTCCCATGTTTAGCCTGCTTTTTGAACCAGCCTTGCGGTTTTCATGCTTTGCATCAATTCCGCAAATGTGCTCATTGATGACAAGAAAACATACGTTTGGGTGTAGATCGACATAGCTGTCAAGGCTGGGAACAATCTTGTCTCCCATCAGTATTGCGTCGCCGGATGAGTGCCGATCTCTATAGGTTGGCTTGTCCTCGTAGTAGGAGTCGTCGTGATGGTGGCTTCTTTTGTTGCAGATTACTCTATGAATAAATTTTCCAACAAAGGTATTGATAAGTCCGGTTTGTGACTGAAGAGACTGATTTTCGCTGATGGAGTCTTCGATGCTACGATCTGCCTCTTTAGCCTCAAGGAAGGCAACCCTACTGGTGAGAAGCTCAACAGTATCTAGCAGATAGGCTATGAATCGCGAGAGATCTTGTCTTGCATCCAGAACGTCGATTTTGAGGAATCTCTCCGTGATTTCGTTGAGAGATTCTGACAAAGTGAGTCGAACTTCATCCGAGGCTCGATTATCCCGATGTCCAGCCTGATCCGCTGGAGTCGGTTCCCATCCATGACCAGGCCGTTCAGAACATACTGAGAAGGTGCCTGATACTTCCAAGTTGTTTCTGCCTGGGCCAAGTGTGCCGAAGTCTGGTCTGGGTCCCTGTAGCATCTTTTCCTGATCTTGGTCTTCAGAAAGAGGGATGGTCTCATCATCGTCTGCAATCTGGGCAACGTCGCCGGTTTTCCGAGCTGGGGTCTTGGTTGAGTCTGTCTCGTCGACAAGAGCTGATGTCGGGGCTGGATCCTCATTTTGCCCCATGGATTCAATGAATTTTTCAACGATCCCATGACCTATGATAGCAGGTCGTTGATTTGAGTCTGGAAACTCCACCGTACCGCCGACGATCGCTCGTTTTGCCATGGCTTTATGACGCCACTGGGCTTGTTCATTGGCTTGGATCTGGGGCCACCTGGTCCCCTGCCACCTATCCGTGATATCGGATTCATCGTTAGATTGATAATTTGAACTGACAGGGCTTGTAGGGCTTGCGCTGCGCGGTCTCTCTCGCATCATTTCTTGGGGCGTGCGATGACGAGGTCTCCCCCCTTGAACTATATCCACTATGCCACCAGTAGGCACAGACTGCTGAGAAGGATCCGTCCCTGGTACTTCTGTCACACAATTAGCACTACATCATATTTGAGTTATAGATAGTAATCACCTTTTCCAGGCCTGTTGATGAATTGTGAAAGCATGTCTCTCTTTTTGGACATGTCTCCCACTGTATCATCTTGAGAGATTGTGGGATCCATGAACAAGGTATTGCCGCTTTCCGTGTTGGGTTGACGTACCCCTGAGTGGGGAAAGCCTTGTGGAGCTCTTCCGTCTTGCATCATGATGGTGTCTTTACGAGGGACAGAACTTGATGTTGTGCGTGTCCGGTGCTCCTGGGCAATTGTGCAGAGGTTGGTGACCGAGGTTCTATAAATGTATTACCCCGCTTGGTTTTGAGGCTCCGGGCATCTCACTGGGAGCTGAACGACAAGACATCAGCGTAGAGCTCATGTAAGCGCTTTACGTGGTTACACGACATGTGGCGCATTAGGGGCGCCACGTGTCCATGGAGACCTAACTTGAAGTGCTTTCTCAAGCAGATAAGTAAATCAGGCCCGAAAATCACTAGAATGGAGTAAATGCATATGATATTAATCACTCGTCATAGTACGTGACACGGTAAGCTGTATCCTATTTTTGGTTCGCCCAATGTGGCGTTCACTTTAATAGTTAATGCTCTGAGGTCTATGGTGGCTCGTTATCCGGGAAGCCAAATCCTCTCGAAACTCCCTGGCCTCTCCGTCTGATAATAGCTCGAAATTTAGGTTGCCGCATCATTCTATGTACCCGACGACCCATGTCGGTGGCAAAAGGTATCTCATTGAAGATTTCGCTGGCTTCCATTGAGGAAGCCGAGCTGAATCTCCAAGATGCAATGACAACTTTGAGTCCGTCCTTATTCCGCCGAGAAACAATGTCTGAGATCCTGGCTATAAACTCGCCAAGCGTAAAATACTCATCATCTCTCGCTTCATCCTCGAGGGAGCATTGCACTAGACTCGTATCGATGATTATGAACAAGCGAGGAAAGACCGCGATGCAACGCTCGAGAAGCTGGAACCAGTGGGCTATGCTTGTGTTTCCCTGGAATTGCCGAAGGGGGACGGAAACCGCTCCATTAAGAGTTTGGCCGGATTCCAATTCGAGCAGCTGTGATATCAGAGACTTCAGGATGCCGCTAATTGACGAAGTTGGCTGACCACGGTCATTATCACCGGGTAGTGCCCAAATTACTGGATAATTGCGGTCAAGAACAGCATCCAGGAAGTCGACAGCAAAGTCAAGCGAGCTCGACCTGATCCCCTGCCCTTGAGCTAGGATCATAGAGGAGGAAGTGTCTGAGACCCAATCCTTGAGCTTTGACAGTGTAGCAGCAGGCAGTTGTGTCGGCAATGTCTGCCTACGTCGTCTCCGCATTGATTTGCAGAATGCTAGACTTTGGGATGAATCTGGTGTATCTTCGAGCATTAAGATGGTGCTCCGGATTTCTTCAATCTGGCCTCTTCGATACATCTGTTGTTGTTCTGCTCGGAGACTCAGCAAAGACTGGTTGTGTAATGTCTGTTGCTGCTGTTGGACTGTTTCACACGTTATTAGTCTCTCACGATCCCAGACGGTTTGAACAAAGCGACGGTCGTGCATCCTAACTTACATGCCATCATTTCGGTGAGGTGTGCGATTGACTTGTGCATTTGATGCACTGTGAAATGTAGGTCCCGTATCTCAGCCTTGACGGCCGCATTAGCCAGTTCGTCCACGCCTCTCGAGCGTCTCGTAATCTCGTCGATGATGTTCTTGAACTTAAGCTCGAATGGATGGGCAAGGGCAGCGATGGCATGTCTAGTCTTGCCCTTCTTACACCACTTGATAGCCTTCACAACGAATTCCATAATCTTAGCATAAAGCAGGGAGACCGCCTCCTGCATCCGAGCAGTTGGATAAAGAATCGAGTGGAGTTCGGTCCGTGGCAACACGTCCGCCAGGTTCGAGATCGCCTTGGAAATCTCGCTGAGCAGCTCTTCGTGATTGAGGACCGAGATGAAGAGAAACTTCATAGCTCCCCAGGCCAACGAGACGTACTCCGGGTGGTGTTGCGCAAAGGTATCGAAGATCGCTGGACACGTCAGGTCAGACATATCCACTGTCGCTCATGGGCCCTGCTCAACTGCCTACCTCCATAGTACATGACTCTTTCAGAACAACTTGAAAGCCATTCTTGAACCTTATTGCCCTTCGACTTGGTTTTGTATTCCTCCATCGCCCGCACCACGGCATCTTGAACGTCTCGCATAGAGCTCTGGCGCCGCAGCCATGATGTCGAGTACTCGTCGACCGTGAGCGTCTTCTTGAGGATATCGAGGGCGTCCTCGTACGCGGACTTGGCTGGATCGGAGAGCCTAATGGGATGCGAACGATTAGCAAGACATAGACTCCTCGTCGGATCATCAGGGGACAGGCGACTGACCGCTGTTGGGGATCAGCGAGATACCAACCAGCGTACAGCTCGCTACTGGTGTATCTCCTCAGATCAGCAAGTTGAGCAGCCGGCAAGCCCGGCGCGATTGCCAAGAGAGGGGAATGCGTTGCGATCTCATGATCCTGACTGAGTGTCAGAGCCATTGCAACGGGAGACCATCCTTGATGTGGGTCTCTTGGGTTCGTTAGAAAGAGTTTCCAACATGAAGAGGGTAGTCATCAAGGAGTAGTCGAGCTTTCAAGACGCCCCTCCATGTCTGCCTTGCGAACCTGTCTGACAGGCAGTGCTGCTGCAGGTGGCCTAACGCAGCCTAGTATTATGCAAGAAACCCCGCTGGCTGACAGATAACAATGCTGGATAATCTGAAGACAAGATAATGCCACATAATGCATTATTTCCCCAGGCTAGCATGCTTCGCTGGCGTATTAGAGTCATTACCACACGCTGGTCCTAGACTTCGCACGTGTTCAATGTACAATCAGCCAATTGATATATGCAGGTGCCATTGTCAAATCCAGTGGCAGGGCATGCATCTCCGTTTCACCAAGCACGCCGACTAGCACGCAATGAGTCGTACTAATTTGCGACTCGGGATGACCCGTGATTTCTGCAATAGTCTCTTCGACGTATTTTGGACCGTACCATCTGAAAGGTCTGAACAGACAGCTGAGCAGCTTCGATCCGCGGTCACCAGAGCAGCCAAATATTCGGTTACCAAGAAGGTAGCCATACTGTTCCTTGCGACAATTGGCGATGATGTCTCCAAATTGTGCATTGCCAGAGACCAACGCACAGTAACCAGACCTTGATATAGCAACTCTCAAGTCCGAATCACCCAACCCAGGCCTGGGCCCAATGCGACTCAGCAGATCGTAGTGCATTTTGAGAAGGTTTCGGATGTAAGATGCTTCCTCTGCAAACGTAACCCGCTGGTACGGTGGACTCCAGAACTCATATGAAAAGAAAGAGCCATCGGGATCTTCTGATTCCTCATCAGAGCCATGATATTTGCCCTCTGCCACCAACGCGAGCTCGCTCATCAGCTGATCTCGTAGACCCATTTCTGTTATCCGCGGCAGCACTCTGCTCACGCAGTGGATCTGTTCTAGAGGCCCAGACCAAGGAAACCTGCTACCAGCATCGCGAATGTTGTGGTGAGACGGGTTCGTGACCGGGGTCACTATCACTGAGGAACGACAGTCTCCATCGACATGAAGTAAATCCAGCATCGTCCTGGAGGGCAGATCGCCAAGCCAAGTGTGAAGACCCCAGTCAGGGACCCAGGATGGAAGATGTGTCAGATCCTGCGGCCTGTCGACGCTCCTAGCTACCACGGCGAGGCCGAATGAGGCCAGCACGTACCTGGCCACGGATATGTAAGCGTCTCTTATGGATGTTTTATAGTCGACCTTCAGATGTTTTGAGACCTGTTCCTCGTCCGTAATCATGCCCAAGTGGGCGTAAATAACATCCCTGGGGTCAGACGCGCGACAGCCGGCCCTCAGTTTGAGTATGTTCAACAAGGTGCGATTCGATCCGCTGGAACGCACCATTTCCATTTGTCGTAGAATATGTTTCTGAGAAGTCTCCAACGCATTCTCAGCTTTTGGAGCAGACGAATCTGGCACCATCGGGAGGAGGAGTTTGCATATCTCCCGCCAACGGATGCGTTGTGTGCCTATCTGAACCCAGGGATCGGCTGACAGCACGAGCTCTTGGAACACCCAAGTCCGAGTAAACCAAGGGCGTTCTACGACGTCCTGTAACACGGCTTGGAGATCTTGAGTCACTTCGTCTCTCGCGAAGAGACCTTTGAAAGCATTACTTTCATGACCCAAATAGATGATGGTGCTTCTGGCGCAAGAATAGATTTGTCCCATCAGTGGAACTTGCTGGTTTCTTTGAATGTTAGTAGACTCGAGTGAAAAGGTATGAAGGACCGATCTTGGACCGGAAATTGAAAAAGCACAACGGCCGGTTAAGAGCCGGGGCACAACTGTCTTGCTCACCTCTCAGCGATGTTTGCTTGGTCGATGCACACAGCATCAGCCCAGATGCGATGCGTGCGGCTTGGATCACGTATGTCCCTCAATGCTGTAGCCAGATTGGTTGTGATATTGACTCTCACATCATCAAGGATGATGCACTCAACTGGGGCGGGGGTGCCCCAGACGTACGAGAGAGCAGTGTAGCAGCTGAGGATATCGTAGCTGCATTCGGCCAGGGAGGTATGGAGCAAAGAGCCGCGAAGCTCCGCCGCGCGGTCGGCTGCCGGCGATAGCAGCAGCAGTCGCATCCCATCTGGCTCGGTCAAAGGCGCATACTCATATGTAGCCATTTCTTGTAGCTTCAAGGCATTTCGCTCCAGAGCTTAGGCTGGACACCTAGATAGCATCAGTCGGCTCGCGAAAGGAAAATCCTACCCGTGTACATCAACGTTTAAGTGGATCCT
>JACBFG010000038.1:459054-478754 GCA_013435955.1 Diaporthe sp. HANT25 | reverse complement strand
CCAGACCTAACGCACCCAGACCTAACGCACCCAGACCTAACGCACCCAGACCTAACGCACCCAGACCTAACAGACCACAACCTAACACACCCAGACATAGAACACCCAGACTTCAAACCCAAAACCAATATCTAGCCCTCATACCAACATGAGTGTGGTGATAAGTGAACGTTAAATTAGCTATAAGCGTGTAAACATCTGGCATAGATTAGTGCCGACTATGTACCGGTTTACCCTCCGTTTTTGCAGGTGCGAATCCCCGATTCCTAGGTTTATGGCAGGTGTCCTTGTCCAGTTCGATGCGTGAGATGTCACGAGTATGCTTCGCCTCGGATCATATCGTCTATATAACAACGCTTCAAGACATAAATGATCCCACAACAGTGGCGGGAGATGTTGCTTTGCAGCTTCATTGAATCTTGCTTTATCTATCCATTCCAGAATGAGGGCAACAAGTCTTGCCTCTCTTCTAAACAAGACAGATCTAGAAATCTTGAATCTAGACCATCTAAAAGCGCCCCGGCCAGATATAACCCAAGACCACCTCTATGCCCTCCTCTCATGCACCAACCTCCCCTTAACCCAAACCTTAGTCGTATTCCGGTCGTCCCCGTTAAACAACCACTTAGCCACCATCTCCTCCCAGCTCTCCCACCCGAACACATCCACATTGCCCTCGCCACCGGCCCCGTCATCCCCAACCGAGTCGAGCGCAACGAGCTGCGCATCCCACTGCATCCCGACCTCGAACCCGCCCACAACCCCCTCGAGCCCGACGCACCGCGCCCCGCCCCTCGTGGCGAGGTGTAACACCTCCTCGACGCTCAGCTTGTCGCCCTCCCCGCCGCCCATGGCCACGTGCCGCGACACCAGCGCCGCCTGCCTCGCGGCGTCGAGGATGCTGGGGCTGTACCCCCCGCTCACGTCCGTCCCGAGCCCGACGTCGACGCCTTTTCCCAACAGCCACCGCACCCGCGCCGCGCCGGACGTGATGGCGCTGTTGCTGCACGGGCAGTGGCTGACCTTCGCCCCGCGCTCCGCGATGACCCGCACCTCGGACTCGGAGAGGTGGATCCCGTGCGCGAGGATGGTCCGGTCCGACAGCAGTCCAAAGGCATCATACACACCTGCGTATCCCTTACCACCGCCCGTCTCGCTTGGGAACAGCGATGCAACGAGGTCAATCTCCCCCTTGTTCTCGCTGACGTGCGTCTGCACGGCCAGCCCCTCGTCCCGCGCAAGCTTCCCCAGCGCCGCCATGCTCCCCGCGGTACAGCTCGGCGCGAACCGCGGCGTGACGATGGGGCGCACAAGCTCCCCCTTCGGGTCGACCTTCCTCGCGTGCGCGACACACTCCCTCGTGCGCGCGAGGCCCTGCGCGGCGTCCTCGTCGCGGTACCAATCCGGACAGGTGCTCGGCTCGTCCATGCACACGCGGCCCACGAGGGCGCGCTGGCCCTTCGCCAGGCACAAGTCGACCAGGAGGTTGGTGGCGCCCACGTCCACCGTGGCGAAGTACGCCGCGCACGTGGTGCCGTGGGCGAGGGTGCGTGCCACGCAGCGGGAGTAGACGCGGCGGGCCTTGGGGTGGTCGCGGCCTAGCGACGCCTCGAGGGGGAACGTGTAGGTGTTGAGCCAGTCCAGGAGGGTCGACTTGCCGAAGATGCCCGCGTTGGGGTACTGCGAGGCGTGGATGTGCGTGTCTATGAAGCCCGGGAAGAAGAATCTGACGGGCGGCGGCGGCGGTGGAGATGTTGATAGCGAGCCATTGCTGTCACTGGGGGTGCCGCTGATGTTGTTGCTGCTGTTGCTGGCGCTCCTGGTGGGGGACGTGGAGTCGTAGATCTTGCACTCGGCAGCGCTCCATCCTAGCCTGTTGAAGGTCTCATCCAGGATTCTGGTGTGGTCGCATTCCCTTTCGACAGCGACAATCGTCCCCGTCGACCCCTCCACAAAGACAGCAGTGTTGTGCAGGTATTCTAGCTCATCGAGGGCCTTTGAGTGGATGAACGTCCCTATGAACACCTGGTTGGGAGGGTGAGCGGCGCTCATATCTTGTGAGTGTGTGTTGTACCTTAAGTAGGTAGGTTAGACTCTAGATTGAGAATGGGGGAGGTGTGGTTTCTTTGGTTCGGCACAATGCAGTCAGTCAGCCAGCACAGCGCAGGTTGCGTTGCGTTGCGTTGTCTTGCATGCGCACGCACCTGCGGGGATCCAACTGACAGCTTGCCGTTGCACCCGTTTCCCCTCGCCTTAATTGTTGAGCCAAGCTGACACGGCCCTATCTTATCGCCCGTGGCACAGTTGACGTCCTTTTTTGTCTTGTTTGGACAAGAGATGCTGCTTCTTGCCAGTCCGGGGGTGCTGGGAACACAAGATGCACGTCACGAGGCGCGCGATGCAATGCTCAGTCTGGTCTCAGCGATGCGACAGCTTGGTGACATGTGACTGTCTAAGACGTCTCTATTTTATTTCCGACCTCGTTCAGGATCATACCTGTCTAATAAATACATCCGCACCAAACAAGCAATCCCGCAAAACACGGCCAACGCCGGCGCCCGCCCAGTAGCTCAAACGGAAAACGGCTTGTCCCATGTCATCCTTATCAATGTTGGACCCACACAATCACTAAGAGCCATTATTATCTCATCACCACTTATCCTCATTCATTAGACAGAACCGTCATAACAAGCCATGCATGCATGCACCTCCGCCTTCTACCACAACTATGCTCCAGAAAAGGGACTGATTGCCCCGCCATCTAGCTTCGTAACAACAACAGTCTAGTCGGAGTGCACACCATTGACACCGTTAACAGCAGTTGCGCCATTGACGCCTTCGGCTGGGCCGGTGCCCTCGCCTTGGTAGGATTCCCAGTTCGCCAGCACATTGGCAATGCGAGGCGAGTTGGTCAGCTTGTACACATCCTCAAAGTACTCCTTGGTCAGGGCAAATGGCTTGGCCGTGACGTTGGGAATGTACTTGCCCACCAGCTTGGACGGGTCGATGGTGGTCTTATTGATCTTCTTGAGCAGGAACGACCGGAATGGCTTGACACCGCTGCGCAAGAATGTCGAGTGGAACGGCACATCGATGCCCTTGAGAGGAATCGTGGCGAATCCTCGCTCGAGCTCGAGAGGCTTTGGCTTGTTCTCCGTCTGCGATGCGCCCTCCTGGATGATCTGCACCAGGTGACTCTTCACCTCTTCGATGGACATCTCACCCATCATCTTCTCGATGTTGATCTTCTGCACCTTCAGGAAGTTGCAGACAAAGCCCAGCGTGTCCAGCGCGCGAAGGTCACCGGCGCACACGTACTGCATGTTGGCGATGTTGAAGTTGACAATCTCTAGCAGCCAACCTGTCGCCTCGGCAATGTTGGCAACGACGAACCGAAGCGCCTCCTCGTTGAATGTCTTGGAGATACGGCTAGGGTTGACAGCGCACATGGAGTAGTTGGAGCGGCCAGAGGCATCCCGCTCCACAGCAACTTGCATCGTCAGACCACGGTAGAAGACGACCGAGACCAGGGACTCGATTGGCATGACTTCGGCCAGCGCAGCAAGAGCACTATACTCGCCAAGGGAGTGTCCTGCAAACGTGTTGTCCCGGGGGACGAGGCCCTTCGCCTTCATATCCTCGAAGCTTGCCTTTTCCATGAGCGTCAGGGCAGGCTGCGTGAACTGAGTGGCTGACAGGAGACCGCTGGGCGACTTGTATGTGTAGGACGGGGTGCTCTCGTCGATTTCATTGAAAATGCGCTCAGACTTGATCGATCCGTCTGCCGCTACCGTCTCGAAAGTCATTGCCATGTAGTTGGCCCGGATGGCCTTTCCGCGAGGGCCACCGAAGTGGATAGTGAGCTCCTTGGGGTTGTTCTTCACAATGTTGGTAATAGCGAAGCCTAGAGCGGTCAGCATGTGATGTAGCAAGTTAAAAAGGAACAAATAGAAACTTACCATAGGTGTCCATGAGATACTTGTCTGCACGGTCCCAGACCTCCTTGGCCACAGGACTGCTGTTGTACAGATCCATACCCATACCTTGCTCCTGAGAGCCTTGTCCGGTGAAGACGTAGGCTGTGACGGGTTGCTCGACTTCGGCCTCACCAAGAAGAACCTTGTCTTCGGTCTCCTTGTTGCTGGCCTCGACCTTGATGATCTTGCGTCCAGCCACCATACCCACGTGCTGCATCTTGACCTGAATCTCATCGTTGGGGAGCACCATGCCCACAAGAGAAGCGTGGAAGCTTCGCACACGTCCCACGTTGTTCTCGGCCGCCCAGGTCTCCACGAGACTTCGCACAGCAGCGCTCGAGTACATGCCGTGTGTGATAGTTCCGGGCAAGTTGGCATAGGTGGCAAAGACTCGCGAAACGTGGATAGGGTTGTAGTCGCCAGAGACACGTGCGTAACCTTCGTTGGACGCGGGAGCTCTGAGCTGCAGGGGTGTCTTTCCACTCAGAGGGATGGGGTTCTCGAACATGACAGGCTGCTCAATGGATGCTCCGTTACGCTGGAGGTAGTCGATGACTGGGTTTCCGTGCGACTCGCCCGACGAGTAGTCAACAGATGCGACCTGAACGATTTCCTTCGTCGGGAGCTCGAGGAGAACCTGGCCGCGAGTCTCGACGCTGCTGTAGGTAGCCTTTGTCTTGTATCGAACGAGCGACTCCAGGCGGAACGTCAAGACCTTGCCGAGTAGGTCGAGGTTAACGGCCTTATCATCAACCTGGAACCACTCCTTCGATTTGAGGACAGCGACGTCCTTGGGCGTGGCCAGATGGATCTGCATAGGTGTCTCTGTCTTGCGCTGGAAGGTGTTCTCAAAGTCGGTGTAGGTACCCCGGTAGAGGAATTGAGACGTCACCTCCATGACAGCCTCGCCATCGCGTTCAATGGTACCGCAGACCTCGACCATCTTTCCGGCCTCCTGGTTAACGACAGCATTGACCCGAGCAGTGGTTGTCAACTGGTCGCCCTTCTTCAGCGGCTCAGCACCAGGCATCATGCGGAACTCGTTCGACAGGTGGACAAGCTTCAGCAAGTCGCCGTCGATGGTGCGAGGGAAGATAGGCTTGGTGATGGCCTTCCATCCAACAACAATGGCAAAGTCCATCGGCGCATACATGATCTTGCCTGGTCGGTCGATGAATGCTTCGCCATGGTTGCCGACAGCATGCGCGAAGTCGTTGATGGCCTCACTGGTGACGGTTGCCTTGCCACCATCGAACCTGCCGGTAACAAGGGCGTCGAGGTCCAAAGCCTCGTCACCGAACCAGGCTCGCCAGTAGAATTCCTTGATGCGGTCATTGCGTCCCTCCATGACTTCGTGGATGGGTGCATAGCCAGCCTCAGGGTGGTAGATGAACTCCAGAGGGAGCGAAACTGGCTTGCCAAGGGCCGTTGTGTCCTTAACCATGTTGACCACAATCTTGTTGTTTGCGGTCATCTTGACCTCAATGACATCCACGTATTGGTTGTGGCGGGGCTGCTCCTTGACAACAATGGTTGTCTTGTCTGGAGTGTTAGGATACAAGATCTCCACATACAATCCACGAGCAGGCGCAAAAATCCTCTTCATGGGATTTGTCTGGTACTTCTGTCCTTGGACGACGACCTCGGACAGGAGGAGAGCATGTCGCCAAGAACGCTTAGGTCCAGCGAGCAGCGCAAGCCAATCCTCAATGGAGGGCAACACTGCCGAGGGCGAGCTTGAGACGCGGTATGTGTTCTTGTTGTTATCATATGACACAGTAACACCCTCAGAGTCGATAGGAATCTCGGAGTCAACAAGCTTGCCACCGAAGTACTCAATGACGGGGATCTTGGTCGAATCGTTGTTGTACATGTCGCGGGTCAAATAGTTGATGTGGCCATTGTGAATCCCGTCGAGAATCTGCTTGATGGGCTCGTCGGCAACTGTGGAGTATTTGACCGCCGTTGGTCCTTGCAGGATACACGTCCGACCGACGTCCTGTTCGATGACGGCATCCAAATCCTCAGACTGCCAGAGAGAATCCTTCTTGAAGTAGAACTCGAAGTTATCGTCCAAGACTGGCACGAAGGTCACTGGTTTTTGGAATGGGTTCATGCACAGGTTCAGGAAGTACTGGACATCCTGGGCGTTAATGATCTGCTTGTCGGCCTCAGGGTAGTGCGACAGGATCTTCTCAACAGCAGAGTATGGCTCGGCAAGTTCGGAGTAGCTTTGCAGAAGCGAAGGCTTGCCCGTCGTGGACGTGAAACGCTCCTCCACACGATGGATGAAGTCTCCGGTCAACTTGGTGAAGGTAGGATCGATCCAGCGGGACTGGTGCTTCACATAGAGAAGCTCAACCAGTCTCCGCACGACCTCACCATAGGTCATGTCGTCGAGATCGACAGGCTCACCGGCCTTGTTCCTGCCGAACCAGACCTTTTGGAAATCTTCGTTGAGCTTCTTGATGATGTAGGAGCGGTTCTTCTTGAGCTCAGCGACACGCTTCTCCTTGGGCACGCTGAAGATCTTTTGGTCCATCTCGGCCCAGAACCTAACACCACGGGTGGCAAGCTTGTGGATGGGCTCACCCATCTCGGAGCGAACCGTGAGAACACCACCAGTGGGTGCCTGATATGTCTTCTCCCACTCGCTGTCATCGACACCTTCGGCATCGACGATGGCCTTCTTGGCATCCTTGCTCGTGTGCGCCTCCTTGGCCACCATCATTCTGCTACCGAAGAGGCATCCGTCGTAAGGCATCGGGGGGTAGCCAAACTTCTTTGACCACTCTCCAGTGATGTATGGGTAAGTGTCTTCAGCACCGCCGAAACCACTGCCAGCAACGAGGATGATGTTCTCTTGGCGACGAATCCTGCCGTACATCTGCAGGATCGGGTGGTGGAAGTCCTCGAAAGAGTGGTGACCACCGCCACGGCCACCAGTCCACTGAAGCATGACAGGGAACGTGGGGTTTGCCTTGGCGATGTTGATGACGGCCTGGATGGCCTCTGAAGAGCCAGGCTTGAAGGAGATGTGCTTGAGACCTAGGGTTTCGATGTACTCCTGGGCAACTTCAATAGAAGGAACACCAGCTCCGATGGTGAGGCCCTCAATTGGCACACCCTCGGCCCTCAACCGGCCGAGCATGGGAATTTGCCAGGCCATGGCCCTTGGGTTCACATAAATGAGGTTCACGCCGATACCACGACCGGCAGGAATGGCCCCTTCGATATTGCGAAGCGCTTTAGTCATCATGCCGGGGTCAAAGTAGCCACCTCCGGCCAGCTCAATGTGGTACCCGGCTTGCATTGTGGCAGCGACGAAGTCCCATGGCACTGTGCAAGGAGTCATACCGGCAACCATGACGGGAGGAATGCCGAGAAGTCTGCTCATCTTGGTGTCCACGAAGGTCTGCCCATTGGAGTTCTTTATCAGCCTTGGGCCGTACTCCTTGACCCAGTCGATAGCATACTTGACAGCATGCTCCTCGTCACGGTCAAAGATCTCGGGTTTGTAGCCGACATCGTTGACTGATCCGCTGATGGTGCCAGCGAGAATGACGCGGACACCGGTGCCTTCCTTGTTACGGCTGGTGAGGATGCCGAGGCCAGAAACGCCACCCGGGCCGAAATCTAGGACATGCGTCGCGTTCTCGAAGACTGTCGCCTTCTCCCAGTTTACGGTGTCGCGCGTGATCAGACGGATCAATGTTGGGACAACATTGCCCTTGACTTCCTGGCGGATGTCCTTGCCAGTGTTGGTATCGTAAACAGGGATAGCAAGCGACTCGGCATCAATCTTGATGTTCTTGAGGTCTTCATCGATCAGAGCCGTCGCCTCAGCGAGGTACTTGCTGTGGAACGGAGCAGTAATGGGCAGGAATCGGTTGGCAAAACGAACTTTCCGCTGCGTGTGCGGGACTCGTGTCTGGTCAAGACCTGTAGGTGCCTTGACCTTCCTGAGCTGCAGGTTGAGACCGTACAAGGACATGGGAGGACCTGTCACGACCATGTTGCGTGGGCTGTTGATGAGTGAAATGGCGATATGTCGGTCAGCAGGCAGGTACTTGTTGGTTGCGTCGATGTGCGTTTGGACCTGTTCTTGCGAGAGGTCGCGAATGCTCAGCATGGGCGTGGGTGTTCCCTCGCCGTTCTCAACTGAGTCCTGCAGCACAGAAGGAGTCATGGAGGTCCGAGGGAAAGTCTGCTGGCTGCGAGCTCCGATCCAGAAAAGGATCGAGAGGGAAGACTTGACGATTTCTGGCCAGGTCTCCCACGAGTCGGCCGCGGCAGTGGCAGCTGCCATCACAACACCCTGAGAGTGACCAGTGGTACCGCTGATTCGTTCCCTCAGTGTGCCTGGGTGTATTCCGAGCGTCTTGCAGGTGACCTCGTAATGCGCCAGCTGCACGAGTCCGATCAGTGGGAAGCTCACAGGAGCGGTGATCAGGTACTCGACGTCCGGGGTGGCTTCTGGATTTTGGAGCCAGTTCATGATGTCCAGACCCTTAGTAAAGAGCTTCTCAGCCGAGGGGTTGTTGGCCAGAGTTTGCAGCTGCTCGGCAGCGGTCAAGATGAGGTCCCCAACGAAAGATGGGTAGGTTTGCCACAGCTCCCGCAGCTCCTCGAAATACTCTTCGATGTTGCCCTGGCCGCCAAAGATGTTATAGATGGAGGCATCCCCTTCCTCGGCTGCGCGGAAGAGAGCCGACTGGTGAGGACGGACAGCCCTGTTCAGGACCGACCTTGAGGCGTAGTAGCTGGAGAGAACCTCGGACTTCTTTGCGTCTATGCCAGGCAGGGTCGCAACCAAGGCGTGGACATCATTGCCGCGGAGGAAGGCCCGCTCGAATTCGTTGAGAATCAGCTTGAGCACATCCTCGTAAGAACCCTGAGCGTCATCTTCGCCCTTCTCGACCTCTTGAGCAATGAAGCCCATGTACCTGGCCACCAGCTCAGGAGTGGACGATGGCTCGTCATCTTGCGCAAGCTCGTCGGTTGGTGGGGGAAGACTCGCACTGAAGCGGTCTTTTAGTTGGAGGGCGTGGAAGTGGAGGCTTGTAGGAATCAGGAAAGAGGTCTCGAGAGTGCCGTGCGAGACGGTCAGAGGTCGAAGGGAGGCGGAAGACCGAGGGGTCGACACGCCCGTCTGGGCGCCAGTACCGGTGCCGTACATGGTGAAAAAGGGGTATCGTCTATGAGCTCTACGGATATCTTTGGAGAAACGGTCAGCGGCGGTCCCCAAGGCTTGGAGAGATCTGGGCGCAAGGGGCAGCTTACAACTTGTGTCTCTTCGTCTCGAAGATACTCGAAATACTCAGTCAAGAGCAGCGAGTGCAAAAACTCTATCGCGGTGAACACGCAGTGCAAAGAAGGCTGGAGGCCACACGAAGCGAAGATGTTGGCGCACTGAACCTGGGCCGAAGAGGAGTGTGGTGGTTGTGGTGGTGGGAGAGAAAGAAGCGGGTAGATGGTACAGAGGACGATGGATGGGATCAAGTGAGCAGGTATGGTGGTTACAACTTGGACGGAGGGTGGGCTGGGTCCAAAGTTATCGATTGAGGAGGGGGAAGGAGAGAAGAAGCTGCAACAAAGGTGGGTGCCCGAGGCCGATGTTGTTGCTGCTCGTGGACTTCTTTTTCTTTTCCTTGAGCAGGGCTTCGACCAACAACCTCAAGGACAAGCGGAAGGCGATCAATAATGCCGACCGATCAAAACTGTTCCCTTGGTCCTTGCTAGCCTTGCAGTACCGCACAGCACATCTAATCAAGTCCGGCTGTATGGTAAGGTATGTTGAACCAATCCACCGAAGTCAATTTCGATTCCCAACAAACTTGTCCTGCGCGTTCTGCCTGAGTGCAGGGATGCTTGCATTTTTGCCAAGGGGGGGTCGACTGGCCGCGGGGGACCCTAGCCCCACGCGAACTTTTTTCCCACGTTCCTGCCTGCCCTTCTGCACCAAAGAGCACCAGGGGCCCCTCCTTCCTGCCGGACGTCTACCCTACAAGATACGGCAGCACAGCAATACTGTGGTTTGCACTTTGCCTCAACCAAGTCGGGTCTGCATGCAGAAAAACGTTGCTAGGTACCTCCGTAAAGGAAATCAATCTTGATGCCTGGCTTCCGACCATGTACGGTAAAGAAGTTGATTGCGTTGCCTGGGCAGCTGCCCGTCACCGCCTTCCAAGGGTCGAGGGAAGGAGCGCCTGCCGCTCTTAAACTGACTGGGGAAAGAGCTCCACACGCGCGTCATCCATTGAGGTACCGGTACATGCGTCAATGGCTTTATCGACAACGGTCCAACCGCTTGGTGAACCCCATCCCAAAAAAAAAAATCCCCGGCTCGACGGAAGGGCCACAGACGGGCTGCAACGCAACCATTGACAGGGGCGAGAAATGGGCAAGCGATGCATCGACGGCGCCCTTCAAATTCAGCATAATTCGACGAGTTGACTCCCGAGCAACATCAGACGCGCGGCTAATAGAGCATGCTGCAATTCTCGCAGCAATTGAGTCTCTTTTATGTCTGTTACAAAGTCGTTACCGAAATAGGCTGCAGGCGGCCGCGCCTGCAAAATCTAAAACTCCGTCATAAGCCCTTTATTTAGCCATGTCAGAAATCCCGCGGCAGACTATAGACAGCAACGTCCTTCCCTAGCTCCACTGCCCTGACATGGACTAAGGATGTCTAGACAAGAAAATAGCTCTTCGCGTCCACCGTAGATATCGTGGGACCGGTGCCGTGGCGGCGGGGACTAGCTATGATGGCTTTTTATGTGCAGGTGTCCAACTAGCAAGCGAAGCTCCCCAATTTCAACGGTAAGGCGAGACCGCAGTAGCCCAATCATGCACATCAGCCCTTCTGCACGTCACAGTCGCCCGAGCTGTTCCACTGCTTATCGACCTGGCCTCCATGTGCTTAAGACGGCCACTTTTTGGCGCTGCATACACAGATCTGCGATCTACAGAGCCAGCTCATTCCAGTAAAGTCAGTCATGTAATCAGCTCGCGGCGTTTCTCGCTCTCTGAACAGTGACTGACACGACCAACGCCGCGGCATGGTATAGCCATTCATGGTAAGTAGGTCTGGGGACAGCAACAGGTACGCGACCACGAGTCCCAAATGTTAAAATGAGAAGATTTGGATCGAACGCAAGTATCGTGTTTCTGCCGCTTGTTCACCAAGAGTCTGGTTTGCCTACCAAGGGACCTTTGATTTCGCAAGAGGTACGGTATCCTTGACCGGTAGAACAAGCCTCCAGAAACACTGCTTGCACGATGGGTGTTGGTCCAAGAGCACCTATCAAGACATCAGCATATGCTGGTCACAACGAGTATGGTATGCTCGCCGGACACCTGGGCACGGGGTAGGACGGAGATCTACCCCAGCTGTGTACCGAGACCTGAGAACTATCCAGGCAGGAGAGCAAGACCCTGAACTCAAGAGGATGGGCCCACCAAGGCCAGCGGGTGAAATTAAGCTTATAGTGAACCCGCTGCCCCAGTACATGGGAACCATGGCCTGGAGACTTGAATCCTCGGGACAGGAGAGGAGGTGACAGATATATGTCGTTCCGGTACACCGTACAGAGAAAAGGGCTCCTCCATGGGCGGGCTCGAATGTACCAAGTACGTCCGTAGGTGGTATTCCGAGAGCGGCGTGGGTGACCCGAGAAGAAGCTGTCTCCGCGTTGAATCCACTACCGCATGGACTGCCTGGGTGTCCATGGGTCTCATCAAGGCGTGGCGGTGCCTCCCAGCAGGCCATCATGCGTGATCACCATGATAGATGCATGGCTCCATGGGTTGATCGGGCAAAAGCAGACCGGCTGGGGAGGTATCACATCCCAAAGCCGGATCGGTCCCGGGCGAACGGACACAATGTAGAGCGGCAAGAAGCTATGGCTTTGCTGCAGGTCGATAACGATAGAGTATCGATAAAGCTCAAGCTCCCCCAAGATGGACCTAGCTCCCGAGACGAGCGAGGGTGCAGCACAGGAGGGCCATGGGTACTACCCAGTAGCAGTGGCAGGTATCAAAGTGCCTCCAGAGACATCGAGCCACTTCGGAATTCTGAGGACGGCAGCTCGGACAGCCAGATAGCTCCGTCCAGGAGATACGAGCACCTCGGACCGAGTTTCGAGGTCTCACCCGCAGGGAGAAATGGAGTTGAGCATCTTGCTGGGGATGCGAAACGCGTTGACAGCGAGCGGCCGGCCGAGAGCTCTGACGTGCGCGGGAGGGGAGATCCTCAGCAAAACGCAAGGGTATGTCCCCCAAAGCTTATCGCCTGCGAGATATGTAGCCGTTGCCGTCCTAGCTCGGGGTCCTGATGCGATGCGCCATCGCCAATGGCCAGTAGGCAGTGGGCAGTGGTGGGTGGCCGGTCGCTGTTGGTCTGTTTTTGGCAGCAAGCTTGTTGTGTCGTCGCGAGCATTGGAACGGATGGGGTTGTACTGCATGGGGCAGAAACTGTGGGGGCCACCTCCCAAAGGCTAGACACGCTAGAGCGCAGAGCGCAGAGAAGGGCAGCCAAGCCAGGCCCGTCCTAAGCAAGGCTGACAGGGGTGCATGACCACCCCTTCCCACCCCACGAAAAAAGAAGAGCATGTACCGTTGTACCGGGTACAAGACTCCTGCCGCCTGGTAATTGCAGTGAGACTGGTGAACTTTGCTCCCCGTGTGGCTACCCCCAACGCTTTCAAGGATTGTTCCTTCCTAGGCCCAACAACGCATACCTCGTCCACCAACTTTTTGCCTGGACGGACGTATCCGGTGACCTGGAAGTCGAGACGGGCAGAAGGAGGAAATTTGGGTTGCATGAAATCCGTAAGTTGTTGACATCGATCGTTAATTGACCCGTTGCCGCCTTCCAACGAGGGCCCCTTCCGATCACCGAACACCACCAGAGGCTCGAGACTCTTCCTTTAGATCTGGGTTATCTCCTCCCTCATTACCCACACCCCCCAGAGACGGCTTCAGCTTCCCGTCCCTGCCTCCTTCCACCACACTGTTCTCTCTTCCCCCATTCCACCCCTTCTGACCTCCAGGTGGCACTATCTAGATCCCTCCTTGCCTACCTACACAACAACCTCCCTCGGAGCCACCCTCGAAGAAATCTCTTCTTGGTCTCCTCGAGAGCAGCCAACACACCCACCCTGGTCCTGCCTCGCTTACAATCTAATTCTTCCAAGATACCCGCCGTCGATTCTTGAGCATTCTTTCTTCGCACGACGCGTCCCTTTTTCCCACACCGCAGCAAGATGAGACCCGAAGTTGAGCAGGAGCTCGCCCACACGCTCCTCGTTGAGCTCCTTGCATACCAGTTCGCCTCGCCCGTGAGATGGATCGAAACTCAAGATGTCTTCCTCGCCGAGAAGACTGCCGAGCGGATCGTCGAGGTCGGTCCTGCTGATACTCTCGGCGTGATGGCCAAGAGGACCCTCGCATCCAAGTACGAAGCCTTTGACGCTGCAAAATCAGTACAACGTCAGATCTTGTGCTACAACAAAGACGCGAAGGAGATTTACTACGATGTGGACCCAATTGAAGAAGAGCCAGAACCTACACCAGCAGCCAGCTCGAGCGGTGCATCAGCACCTGCTCCTGCGGCGGCGGCTGCTGCTCCTGCACCCGCCGCTGCTGCCCCGGCACCCAGTGCTGGCCCCGCTGCCGCAGTCCCAGACGCGCCTGTTTCTGCTATGGACATTGTGCGGGCGTTGATTGCTCAGAAGCTCAAGAAGCCATTCGCCGAGATTCCTCTCAGCAAGGCTATCAAAGATCTTGTTGGCGGTAAGTCCCCAGAGAACCACTCTACAGTGAGGGTAAGGCCAGGATGCTAATGTTGGTTTGCTGCAGGCAAGTCTACCCTCCAAAACGAAATTCTGGGCGATCTAGGAAAGGAGTTCGGCTCTACACCAGAGAAGCCAGAAGACACACCTTTGGACGAGCTTGGTGCGTCCATGCAGGCCACCTTCGACGGAAACCTGGGCAAGCAGACACAAGCCCTTATTGCTCGTTTGATTTCATCCAAGATGCCCGGTGGTTTCAACGCCACTGCGGCAAGGAAATACCTCGAGTCTCGGTGGGGTCTGGCCTCCGGCCGCCAGGATGGTGTGTTGCTGCTCGCAATCACCATGGAGCCACCATCTCGTCTTGGCTCCGAGCCTGATGCAAAGGCCTTCCTGGACGACGTTGCACAAAAGTACGCCTCGAATGCCGGCATCAGCCTCACCACTGCTGCGGCTTCTGGGCCCGCCACCGGCGGTGGTGGTATGATGATGGATCCGGCTGCCATTGACGCCCTCACCAAAGACCAGAGGGCGCTCTTCAAGCAGCAGCTCGAGCTGCTTGCGCGGTACCTCAAGCTGGATCTGCGGGCCGGAGACAAGGCCTTCATCAACGAGCAGAAGTCGAGCAAGGTTCTGCAAGCCCAGTTAGATCTGTGGAGTGCGGAGCACGGTGATTTCTACGCCGCTGGCATTGAGCCATCTTTCAACCCGCTCAAGGCGAGGACGTACGACTCGTCGTGGAACTGGGCTCGGCAAGACGCCTTGACCATGTACTTCGACATTATCTTCGGGCGACTCCAGGTTGTCGACCGTGAGATTGTGAGCCAGTGCATCCGTCTGATGAGCAAATCGAACCCCACACTTCTCGAATTCATGCAATACCATATCGATAACTGCCCAACTGAGCGTGGCGAGACGTACAAGCTTGCCAAAGAGCTGGCAACACAGCTCCTTGAGAACTGTCGGGAGGCCCTGACGGCTGACCCTGCCTACAAGGACGTCAACTTCCCCACTGGTCCCCACACCACTATCGACGCTCGCGGTAACCTAAGCTATGAAGAAGTTCCCCGCCAGAGCTGCCGCAAGCTCGAGCATTACGTTCAGCAAATGGCCGAGGGTGGCAAGATCTCTGAGTACGGCAACCGGTCCAAGGTTCAAGGTGATCTTGGCCGTCTGTACAAGATGATCAAGGCGCAACACAAGATGTCCAAGGGCTCCCAACTGGAGATCAAGACTCTGTATAGCGATGTCATTCGATCACTGAACATGAACGAGAGCCAGATCCTCAAGGATGATGGCAAGCCAGGCTTGCTCGCCAAGAAGGTGGCTAAGCCAAAGGGCAAGATGGAGGCCATCCCCTTCCTGCACCTGAAGCAAAAGTCAATGCATGGATGGGAGTATAGCAAGAAGCTCAGCAACGTCTACCTCGACTGTATGGAGCGCGGCGCCAGGGACGGTATTAGCTACGCTGGCAAGTACGCTCTCATGACTGGTGCCGGTGCAGGGTCAATCGGAGCGGAGGTCTTGCAGGGCCTGATCAGCGGTGGTGCCCACGTCATCGTCACGACAAGTCGCTTCTCACGAGAGGTGACTGAGTACTACCAGTCCATGTACGCTCACTACGGCGCTCGTGGATCTCAGCTCGTCGTTGTGCCCTTCAACCAAGGCAGCAAGCAGGACGTCGAGGCTCTGGTCGAGTATATTTACGACCCAAAGACTGGTCTCGGCTGGGACCTTGACTTTGTCATTCCCTTCGCTGCCATTCCTGAGAACGGCCGCCAAATTGACGGCATTGACTCCAGGTCCGAGTTGGCCCACCGAATCATGCTCACCAACCTCCTGCGCATGCTCGGCAGCATCAAGACGCAGAAGGCTACCCGCGGGTTTGAGACTCGACCCGCACAGGTCATGCTTCCTCTCTCTCCCAACCATGGCACTTTCGGCAGTGATGGTCTCTACTCTGAGTCCAAGCTTGCCCTCGAGACACTGTTCAACCGGTGGCACGCAGAGGACTGGGGTACCTACCTCACCATCTGTGGCGCCATTATTGGCTGGACACGTGGCACTGGTCTCATGTCAGCCAACAATGTCGTGGCTGAGGGTGTTGAGAAGCTGGGTGTGCGTACCTTCTCCCAGCAGGAGATGGCCTTCAACTTGCTTGGCCTGATGTCGCCTCAAATCGTCGACCTGTGCCAAATGGAGCCCGTCATGGCAGACCTGAACGGTGGCCTTCAGTTCATCCCCAACTTGAACAACGTCATGACCAAGCTTCGCAAGGACATTATGGAGACCAGTGAGATCCGCAGGGCTGTCACCAAGGAGACTGCCTTGGAGAACGCCACTGTGAACGGCGCCGACTCTGAGGCCCTCTACAAGAAGAAGGTCATTGAGCCACGTGCCAACATCAAGTTCGACTTCCCCAACCTACCGGACTGGAAGCAGGACATCGCTCCTCTGAATGACAACCTGAAGGACATGGTTGATTTGGAGAAGGTGGTTGTTGTCACCGGCTTCGCAGAAGTCGGACCTTGGGGTAACTCGCGCACCCGATGGGAGATGGAGGCCTACGGCCAGTTCTCCCTCGAGGGCTGCATCGAGATGGCGTGGATCATGGGTCTCATCAAGAACCACAATGGACCTCTCAAGGGCAAGCCCTACTCTGGCTGGGTCGATGCCAAGACGGGTGAGCCTGTCGACGACAAGGACGTCAAGGCCAAGTATGAGAAGCAAATCATTGAGCATTCCGGTATCAGACTCATTGAGCCTGAGCTGTTCGGCGGATACGACCCCAACAAAAAGCAGCTGCTTCACGAGGTTGTGATTGAGGAGGATCTTGAGCCCTTCGAGACCTCCAAGGAGACGGCCGAGGAGTTCAAGCGCGAGCATGGCGACAAGGTCGAGATCTTCGAGATCCCTGACAGCGGCCAGTACACAGTCCGCATGAGGAAGGGCGCCGGCCTCTGGATTCCCAAGGCCCTGCGTTTCGACCGTCTCGTTGCTGGTCAGATTCCAACTGGCTGGGATGCCAAGCGTTACGGTGTCCCCGACGACATCATCTCTCAAGTCGACCCTGTTGCTTTGTTCGTCCTTGTTTCGACGGCTGAGGCTCTGATCTCGGCCGGTATCACGGATCCTTATGAGTTCTACAAGTACGTCCACGTCTCCGAGGTCGGCAACTGTGTCGGCTCTGGTATGGGAGGCGCAGCTGCCCTTCGAGGTATGCACCGAGACCGCTTCCTCGACAAGCCTCTTCAGAACGACATCCTGCAGGAGTCTTTCATCAACACCATGGCTGCTTGGGTCAACATGCTGCTGATCTCGTCTTCTGGCCCCATCAAGACCCCTGTTGGTGCTTGTGCAACAGCTGTGGAGTCTGTCGATATCGGCTACGAGACCATCATGGAAGGCAAGGCTCGCGTCTGCTTCGTTGGTGGCTTCGATGATTTCGGAGAGGAAGGTTCGTACGAATTCGCCAACATGAAGGCCACCAGCAATGCTGTTGATGAGTTTGCCCACGGCCGTACGCCCAAGGAGATGTCTCGACCTACGACTACCACCAGAAACGGCTTCATGGAGTCCCAGGGTTGCGGTGTTCAGGTCATCATGACTGCCAAGCTCGCCTTGGATATGGGTGTCCCCATTCATGGTATTCTTGCTCTGACCACCACTGCCTCTGACAAGATCGGTCGTTCCGTCCCTGCACCTGGCCAGGGTGTCCTGACCACTGCTCGCGAGAACGCTGGCAAGTTCCCTTCGCCTCTACTTGATATCAAGTACAGGAGGCGACAAATCGAGCTCCGCAAGAAGCAGATCAAGCAGTGGCAAGCCAATGAGCTCGAGTTCCTTGTTGAGGAAGTCGAGGCTATCAAGTCTCAAGGCGAGCAGTTCGACGAGAAGTCGTACACTGCCGATCGTGTCAACCACATCGAGAAGGAGGCACAGAGGCAGGAGAAGGAGGTTCTCCGCAGCTTCGGAAACAACTTCTGGAAGCAGGACACCAACATTGCTCCTCTCCGTGGTGCCCTGGCCACATGGGGTCTTACCATCGACGATCTCGGCGTCGCTTCTTTCCACGGTACTTCGACCAAGGCCAATGACAAGAACGAGTCTTCTGTCATTTGCCAGCAGCTCGAGCACCTCGGTCGCAAGAAGGGCAACGCCGTGCTGGGTATCTTCCAGAAGTACCTCACTGGTCACCCCAAGGGTGCTGCGGGTGCTTGGATGATGAACGGCTGTCTGCAGGTGCTCAACACCGGTCTGGTGCCTGGCAACCGCAATGCCGACAACGTCGACGAGGTCATGGAGAAGTTCGACTACATTGTGTACCCAAGCCGCAGCATCCAGACTGATGGCATCAAGGCCTTCTCCGTCACATCCTTCGGTTTCGGCCAGAAGGGTGCTCAGGCTATTGGTATCCACCCCAAGTATCTGTTCGCTACTCTTGATGAGGCCACCTACCGTGCCTACTGCACCAAGGTTGACGCACGGCAGAAGAAGGCTTACCGCTTCTTCCACAACGGCATGATCAACAACACCCTCTTCGTGGCCAAGACCCACGCTCCTTACACGGATGAGCAGCTCAGCTCCGTCCTGCTCAACCCAGATGCGCGGGTCACCGAGAGCAAGAAGACGGCCGAGCTCACTTTCCCTTCTAACTTCATGGACTTGGCCAAGAAGACAATTCCCGCTGAGAAGAAGAAGTCTATGTACGACACCGTCAACCAATTGGCATCACAGCTGCAGACCAAGAACTCGAGCGTTGGTGTCGACATTGAAGATATCGACAGCTTCAACATCGAGAATGACACCTTCATTGAGCGCAACTTCACCCCCAAGGAGATTGCATACTGCAAGAAGAGCGCCGCGCCAAGGAGCTCTTTCGCCGGCAGGTGGAGCGCAAAGGAGGCTGTATTCAAGAGCCTGAACGTCCCCAGCAGGGGCGGTGGCGCTGCCCTGAACGAGATTGAGGTGTTGAGCAACGAGAACGGTGCTCCTACTGTTCACGTAAGTAGAATTCCTATCGCATCACCGAAGACTCGGACAGCTTTACTGACTGCGCTATAGTTACACGGCAATGCTGCTGCCGCCGCCGAGAAGGCTGGCGTGTCAGAGGTCAGCGTCTCTATCTCGCACTCTGACAACCAGAGCATCGCCATTGCATTGGCCAAGTTCAAGTAAGCGATGTCGGCAAACAAGGGTGGTGTATTTTATAGATGGTTTCCGATTTTCGCTGGGTGCTTCACGGGGCGTTGGAGGGGAAATCATTCATTTGGGGAACCTTTCTGCTTCTCTCACGCGCTATAAATGTTACACGAAATAAATGAAGCAGAATGAGGCGGACATGACGCATGGCCGTGCTGTACTGCGCTGTGCTATAGATAGAGGAGGATAGCAGATGGTGTGCGACTGGCCACAACCAGCAACCACTGAAGTGGAAAGACGTTCTCAATAGACGTTCGTAACGTAGCATATGATGTGTCAAGACAAAATACTCGCAGTGATTTGCCCTTTCTCACAGCATGTGATAAGTCCATTGTCGTGGAATGAGGCTACTTCTTGGTGGCCTAGTGTCGTCAAGCTCTTGAGACGATTCAATGAGGCACCCGCCTTCGGCAGGAGACGATTCTCCGCCAAGGCCTTAGGAACTGCAAAGAGTATAGGAGCGCGCTTGGATACCTCGGACAAGAAGCAGTCTGCCCAGGTAAACAGGAAACTATTGGAGCAGTAAGTCCGAGTTGCCACCTAAATGATGGCAGCCATTCAACTCTGGGTTGAGCCAGGTATGCTGTGGTACTAGATAGCAAAGTCAAACATGTATCGAATTGTTGACTGACAAGGGCGCTAATAAGTAGTCCATTGATTGAAGTATTCAATAGTCGGGCCCATCATCCCACCACCGCCAGCTCCTCCTCCTCATCTTGCCACATGC
>JACBFG010000038.1:418512-459045 GCA_013435955.1 Diaporthe sp. HANT25 | reverse complement strand
TTTTTTTTTTTTTTTTTTTTTTTTTTGGAATTTGACTAGTCTGAAAGGCACGCTTGACGCGGAAACATACACGCCCGGGTAGTCCAAGTCCCATTCAAAGTATTGTGCCCAGGTGCCAAAAACCGCTGTGATCATCTAGTGCAAGACTTTGCCCTCCGTCACTGATCTTCGGCACCTAGTGTCTTTCCCCGGCGCGAGAATCGGGGACAGGCTACGCGATTCCGTTTCCCAACAAATGCTGCTGTATTGTCTTCCGGTAGAGCGCCGGGCACCATAACTCCTGCCTTGGTCTTACCCCCAAGACAAGGGTAAACAGAATGAAAGCGTGCTAAGCTCATCACGACCGTTGCAGGAGCAGTCGGCACAATTACGCCTAAAAGTGATCAGGTGCAAAGATTTAGTCTGCTACACCAGCCCTCAACGGCCGGGACACATGAAAAAGCAATAGGTCCAGGCACACATGCATGAAGAGCCTGCGGCATGTATGTAGGCACCGAGAGACCGTCGTCACTCACCTCCACCCGAGCCTCTGACGAAACAATCCAGCTCGGCCCGCGAGTCCTGAAATCCGATACAGGGGTAAAAAAACGCCTCTCAGCGAGTGTCATCATCGTGCATAGGGGCACAGGTAATCCAACGGCGAGCGCCATCTCCCTCCTAGGACACGCCAGCTGACTGGCGACCTCAACGTGCAGCTAGGTCTGGGCCGCATGCTTTTTCGCCTCGACGATATCGGCCTCTGGACAAGATTTCCCGTGGACACGAGATCCGACTATGTCCAACGGTTTTAAACACCAGCACTAGGTAGGACGCCAGTCTTTGTGGCCGCATACACCATAGCAGCGGGCTTGGAGCAGCGGGAAGCAGTTCGTGGAACCGCCATCTCCGTGTGCAGGCGGGCACGTGTGTAGCCGCGGATTGACAGACGTGGGGGAGGGTGACGCAGTGAGCGACGTACACCTCCACCTTGGGAGCACGGAGAATGCGCGGGCAGATCTCTCAAGTCAATCACGACAACAAGGGCCGAACAACGTTTCCCGAGCGCTGTACTGTGCTCCTCAATGACATTGTCAGCTCGAAGTGCGGGCCAGTAGCAGAGCCGTACAAAAACCGGTGGAGGCTTTATTATTGGATCGGGGACTCAGAGGGTTGAATATCACAGAATCAGAGGCCCAGCCCATCATTGACAATGCCCCTTCGGAACCCGGCAGCAGAGCCACAACTGCGGAATGACGTCCGGCAGGACATGACAGCGCCGATCCCCCGAATCAATGGCTGCAGCACGGAAACATACATGATCACTGAGGGATTCCATCATCCCGCAACGGCGATCAGATAAACCCCTCTGGAAGATCTGCTTCAAGTTCGTGAGGGCCTCTCAGCGGCGGACGATCCGGAGATCCTCCGAAGTTGATCTCCGGACTTCGGCCACTCAGCGGGCGGGACGCTGCCGACTGTGTGCTCCACTGGAAGATCACCACGAACTTCATATCTCAGGTCGCAGAAAGGCGGGGCAGAACACTTGACCGTCGTTGAAAGCGAATGACAGAAATTCAATGGCGGCAACACATCCTCCCTCGCAGTCCCTGAGATGCATATAGAGACACAAGCAGCGGCAAACACACGTGCAACGGCGGAAGCTAAGCGGCTCGAGTGAAAAAGGAAATCATGGCGTCAAATGCAGTACAGATGCGGAACAAGGAGTGATCGAGAAAAGGGCTCTTCGTGGCCCTTCAGCCAACGAGAAGGCAATGGGACGAAGAGACGCTGTGAACACCACGCCTGTGGCATCCCCAACGCATGCTGACATCTGCATGGCCATAGGTCGCCGTCTAGACTCGGACAAAGGCAGTGGAAAAAGTCATGTGCCCATGTTTGCTGCCACGGTGCATGTGGTGGTACAATTTGAGGATCCTGGTAGGCATCCATTGGCTTCAGCTGAATCTGTTCTCCCGTGTCCAATGTGACATTGGCATCGAGCCACTCGTCTAGCAGTCGTTGAATAGTGAGTGTCTCACAGCATCAGCTTAGGGACGAAGCCTGAAGTGAACGTCTAGTTAATCACGAGTTTGTAGCCGCATCGTTTCTCGTTCTGATCTGAATGATCAATGGTGCTTACAGGGGGTTCGCCTCTGACCTCGACTAAGATGTTGGCATCAAAGACGCAACTTTTCTGCCAATCGGGACAAGTTGTGGGTCATGGATAGTCATTGCGGCGTTAGAAGTATGAAGCAACGTGATGCGAGGTCGATCATGGAGGTTGATCATGGAGAGACTTGCTCCGCCAGCCTTGGGGTGATTCGCTTCGTCAACAGCACCACTTTGCCTTCAAATTGCAACGACGCTTTTTCGGGGAGCTTCGAGATCGAAGCCCTCGGGGTGCACAAAACAGTACGTGTCACGAGAGGCTTACCGCAACTTCCAGCCAATAATTGTGAACAGATGGTTGAAGCATCGTGAGACAAAAGGAGAATTCAGGTGTTAAGGCAGTCACACCGTGACAGACAGCCAGCAGCTTGCAGCACGCTCGTGGTCAAATCTGAATTTCCGTCCAGTCAATTTCGCGGGGTCCAAGACCAGGAACCCGCAAGGAAAACCTGTTGAAGAGCCATAACTGCATTGAGTTTGTCAATGTCTCATTGGTGGATCGCACTCGCGCCATCACCATTGCACCGTTTGCCCGCATGGAGAAATTGCTCGTGAACCTGAGGTCGATATGACGAAGCAGCTGCAACAGCATCGGAGTCGTTGCCATACCAGGCAATTGGGACTGATGAGACATTGTCGCGGCTGCGGCACGAGTTACTGACCATTCAGCACTTGCCACAATTCTGGGGTGCGGTAGGTTGGGTGGGCCGATGGGCCAAAATACGCAGGAGCTGCATACGGGATACAGATAGTCGAAGATCGACTTAGATGAGGCACACCCGCACGCCGGAGAAGTCTCTCCTGAGCAGCCGTCTGCAGGCGTACGTGATAAGTGATCTCTCCAGAAACAGCAGGCTGACGCATGAACGTATATGCACGGCGTAAAATGACAGGATGCCACCGGAAAATGAAGTTCGTGCCGCGCAAGCGAGAGCACGGATGAGGCGAGTGCATGCCATGGCTGGGGACATTCCTGCAGGCAGTCTTGCAGTGTGGTGCCCTGATCTGTTTTCTCACAGTCTCGGTGCCCGCCTCTACGCGCAAATACAGCCAGCTTTTGGCTTAAGTAATACGCCTGTGCCGAATGTTAATTCAAACAAGCAGCTTGGTGGATGGGTGAGACATGTTCCGGATGCTGACCACCACCGGTTGAAAGCTCGGGTATACTTGACCATTGCAAGTCGGCTGAGGTAACACACTTGGTCGGCACCATTGAGCATACGGCACGGAAGACTTTTCGCAGAAAATGTCGGAGTCGCGGTTTAGTTATTGGTGTGGTTCAGGAATTCCGTAGTGGAAGGCTTCCCCAGACTTGCCAGGAACCAATGGGCCGGTGACGAGGGGCTGCAGCCCCGGCCAGTGACGGACATGGCGGCTGGAGGTGCTCGTTTGAACATGGGTAATGGCGCCGTTGGGCAGCGACGAGAATCAACGAGTATGGTCAGCTCGCTGTCCATCAAACCGACGAGAAAGGACGAACAAGGGGCCTGGCCACAGTAGGCACAGGCGTCCTGTCGCGTACGCCGGATGGCCTCTCCGGGACGGACATGAAGTTCAGTGGCCGTCTTCGCTGCAGAGGCTGGTGGGCAGAAACGGGGCAGATGGCGGTGGCAACGCGACTAGTCGAGATAGATTTTGTGGACGTTGAGTTGCAATGATCCAACAGCGGACGTCATTGTGGGCGTTGAGATGATGTAGAATTGTTGAACAGAGTTGCCGTGGTTTCCGCCAGCGTGTGAACAGCCATATGGCGGATTGCACGGCTGTCGCCGTCGTGGGCCGTCGCAGGTGAGGCCGGCCGACGGGCAGGTAGACTTTGGATATTGGAGTCTGGCGGAGGGAAGCGGCCTGCTGAACGAGGGCACAGGTTGGGTTTGTCGGTCACACAGTTAGCCGGGAGCGCGCGATGGGGTATGATTGGGGAAGGGCTCTGGTCCCGTGGTCTTGGTGCAGCAGCAGTAGCAAGGGCTGCACGGCTGGTTCCAGAAGGCCATTGGAATATCAAGCCCTGTAATCCGCAGTGGTCTGTGGTGGAAGATTATGCGGTGCGTGAGCGGGAACCATGTCGATGTTCGGGCTTCGACGAGGCAGGGAAAGATCACGACTGATGACACAGTTCACACGGCATGCGCGTGTTTTGGTGTGGCAGACTGTTGCAATCATGCTCAGGGGTACTGCAGATGTCAAGCACCTCCGGGAGACACTCCGGGGAGAAACGATTGAAGCCAGACTGCTAGTGGCATGTACCTAGGTATATCAAAATGGACAGTAGGGGCGCAAAAGCAAATGTATTGAGGTCGCCTGGAGTCTGGAACATTTCGCCAGACCAGTGTCGCAGCGAGTGTTGGCGACATCTCGATCGAGTGCGGGTGACGTGGTATTCAGAATACCCAACACTGAGCGAAGGCTAAGTTGGGGGAGGAAAGCCACGATAGGGCGGCGGCAAGGGAAGGCACGGGAAGGGTGCCAACCTCGAGTGGTGGGAAGGCGTTGGCTGTCCTGCCATTCCAGCTTGCTCCTGCCGGGCAATATTCTAGCGTATTCTTGGCCTTTGGCCGGACACTACCACGCAAGTCCGCCTTCATTCCTACTTCTGCCTTCCTGCCTCACTGATCAATGATGAATAATGTAGAATTGCCTCACTGTGGCATGTCAAGGTGCAGAGTTATTTTGTTATGGGTGGCAGCCCAGGGTTCCAGGGTTAATTGACTTGACTGAGCTGACTGACCACGCCACGTCGAGGCTGCGGTGGAGTGACCACGATACGAAGGGGGAAGGAGCGTGCGGGCTGGCGGGCAGTGTGGGCTGTCACGATGTCACTAACACCTGCTCCACCAAACCTGTCATGCAGCTGCTACAGTCTGTGCAAGCAGTCGGTACCGGAGGGCTGCTCTCTCTCTCGTCCCCCAGGCTCGCAGGGTCAGACTCCTCCCCCACAGACTGTAGGCGAGTAGGACGATGTCGTCTATCTCATCCCGCGCCCTCGCATCTTGCCCACATCGTCAACCCACCTGCCCACCCTCCTCTCGGCGCATTGGTCAGGCTCAGGCTCTGCCCTCCATCCATCTCAGATCTGCCTCCCCATGCCTCCATACCTCCCTGGCCCAAGCCTGGCCATTCCCGTCCTGTCTCCTGGAAAAGTCTGATTGCAGCAAAACCTTTTCCCTTTACGAGCTAGCTTGACCACCCTAAACGGTCCTGGGCAAACACATGTCACCCTCGTCCTCCGGCCGTGGGCGCGTCTGGCCATCCAACTGCCCAACTCCCGCGCCGGCGTGGTGTAATGCAAATCGCCATCGCCGCTGCCATTGCTCATCTGTCGGGCCGCAAGCTTGTTGATGTGAGGCATTTCGCGAATCCATGGATGCCATCAATCCACGCCAGCGCCGGGCCTTTCTGTCCATAGTGCACACACACCCTCGCCGTCGGACCAAGGCGTCGCTCTTCCCCGGCTGTGCAACTGTGTCCACACACGCACGCGCTCCGCCGCTGCGATCCAGCTTGAAAGCCTTGCTTGGCTCAGCGTCAGGCCTGCAGTGGTGTCCGAAAAGGCAGACAGGCAGACAGGGCGATCCCTCGTTGAATGGCCACCCTCTTTCCTCAACTAGACTATACGATGCTATTACTAGCACCATCTAGACAGGCAACGCCGCATCTCGCTGCCAGCCGCCGACAATCTAGTCTACATGTCACCCTACCCCAGGTGCCCATGTGGACATGGTTGCACGGGCCACGGCAGACTTTGAACATGGGAAACAGTTCCCGTTCATTGTACGGAATACCGAGTACGGAGGACAGAAGAGCAACAGCCAGACCAGACCAGAGCAGATGCTGCTAAATGGTGGCAAGCTACAGCACCCTCCTATGACAAGGGAAGCTGCGTGATGGCAAGCCCAGTGGCAATCACCACCACTCAAGACAGGGACCGACAAATCAATCGTACAGCGCTTTCGCTTTCTGCTCGAGGCCGGCCCTGCGGTGCATGTAGACTCTTCAGACAAATCCCAAGGATACCAGGCCATCGTCCAGAGCACAGCACCTGGTCTTTGGGCGGTCCGCCTGGTCTCCCCGCTGGCCGACAGCGCGTGCTCCCGCAGCCGCCCGTCTGCCCAGCAGCAACAAGGTAGGACCATGTTGCCGGCTTCTACCGTGGTACGTTCTCTCCCACCTGTGGGCTAACGACAAGATGGGACTGGACGGGACTGGGTGGCTGCTGTGCTTCCGTCACCCTGCCTGCAGCTCCCCTGCCCGCATCAGCACGCGGCCTGTCGCTCGTTTCCTCTCTCCAGCAGCACGCGTGGTTCCTCGGTCTCGGTCCATTGTCCCAGCTCCAGGAGGTACATCGTTACAAATCTACATCGCCCTTGTACTCCCCACGCCGGCCTTCATATACTCTATATGCTCCCGCGTCTCCTTACTCACGCCCACATGAACCAGAGCACTCGCCTGCATCCTTCAAAAGCTCCACTTCCAAACAGATAAGCTGCACTTCACGGCTTCTCCACCCGCCTCGATTTGTGAGGACCCCAGATTCTAGTGTATTTGACAGCTCAACTCGCCTCGACCGTCAACGTCACGCCCCACGCCCAACCTATTCCTCGAGTCTGCCCAAGCACAAAGGGAGCGCAGCCACCTCAGACACCACCACACCCAACCACGCATACAACAGCCCCAGCCTTCCGCCCCCCAGTGGCTTCCACTCCATCTGGCACATTTGGCGCCTAAATTTCCGAGCCTGTCAACTGTCAACTGCCGCCTAAACAGCAAGGCGCCCCATGTACGACCTGCATTTGGGTCGCGACCCCATCCAGGCCCCATTTATATGACCCGCCGCCCTCTCCAACGCTCTTATACAACAACTCCGTGTACCCTGAGCTTCAACAAGCGCCCTCACCAGCAGCACCGCGCACGTCGCAATGCCTTCTGACACGCACAGGAAGGACTCCGTAGGGAGTTACGGCTCTTACGATCGGAGGAGCAGTGAGTCTTATGGCTCACGCTCTACAGCCCCCACCTCACTCTACACAAATTCACGGCCCTCAGAAAAGTACAGCAAGCCTTACGTCCAGTACCTTGAAGGCGACCAGAACCTCTCCCCGGCCACGTCGACATATCCTCGGTCTTCCGTCGACACCTATGCCTCGACCAATGCCTCGGAAGAGGACCTGGCCTTGGAACGGGAGGAAGACCTGACCAGAGCCACTGAATCCGACTACATCCCCCCTCTGCCAGCCTACCACCATGAGATTTCAGAACCAAACATGCGCCCTTCAACCCCCAAGAACTTCTCCCAGCTGTTTCCCAGCATGAACCGTCTGTCAATAAGGCATGACGACTTCACAACTGACGGGAACATGAACCTCCGCGTTGACACCATCGTGCCTGGGAGGAGGAGGAGCGCCGTCCAGCTCTTCCACCTGCGCATGTATGACTTGGCGAGGCGTGAGTTCTCACTCCGGCGATACTGTCGTGACTCAGGCCGTGAAGTCTGCAACTCGAAGCGCAAGTTTGTCGAGCCGCCCTCCCCGAGCAGACCCTCAATCCAGCGGTCCATGTCCAGTGCCATGAAGGCCATGGCACGACCCCAGTTCAAGCGCGCCGCGTCCGGCGGCTCCTTTTCCAAGCACGAAAGGCGTCCCGGCACGTCACACTCCCACGAGACGGAAGCAGATTCCGTGAGCGTGTTTTCCCACGCCTCAGATGGCGATCTGAGGAGAACCCATCCTCACCAGCCCACGAATTCCATCAAGCTGGAATTCAGCAACTATGCACGGGTAGATGTGACGAGGAAAGGCCAGAAGGGAAAGAACAATAAGAGGTACGAATTCGACTGGTGGGGCCACAAGTACGTGTGGAAACGGGTCGTCGAGAAGCACCTCGATGGCGTTGTCTCCTTCCACCTCGTTCGCGACGGCGAGACCACTCCCGTCGCCCACATTGTCCCGGAGACTCGTTCGCCCAACCAGGTCGAGGACGACGAGCTTTCTGGGGGTTGGGTCCCGCCCTGCTTCATGTGGATCAATGATCAGTCTATCATTGACGCCGTGACAGATGTTGCCGAGTAAGTCCATGAAAAACGCCACCCAACTTAATGTCTCAATGACTAACATCACCTAGCGTAATCGTTGCGACTGGCCTCATCGCTCTTGTCGACGACTGCATCAAGGAACGCTGGCAGCCCAAGAAACCACACCATATCCCTGTTCTCGGCGACGTCGAGTACGTTGGTCCCCGCGCCTTCATGCAGCGCGTTTTCAGCCAACGAAGCCAGGACCATCGCCCGAAAAGTCCATTGCGCAATGACGCGATACATGTCTACTAGATGGCTCTCTTGTAATTTTTTTTTAACTTCATCTATTTTGTATTATTCTCTTTGTCTATAAAAAGCGGCATCACTGTATATCCATACAAATGCAAAGGACAGTCATCATCAAGCGGTCACACAGCACCAACAGCATCATGGAGGAGTTTGGCAACGGGCGATGGAATTCGAGGAAAAGCACACGACATTGAGGGGCTCACAGTACAGGCCTGGTTGATGGACGGGCCACTGGTGTGGGTAATTCTTGTAACAACAGTAATTCTGAAGGGATCTCTTCGCCTTGTCCCGCGAGACGCACCGTCTTCTCCGGACATTCAGCATTACTGAGACGAATGACACGATTCACAAACACTGTTTTGACTCATGACTAATTCTCCCTCAGCAAAGTTTACACATTTTTGCTTTGTCTGATATTTTGCAATTAAACTTCCCGTGATACCCTTTTATGTGATCGGTGATCTTTCACACAAGGTCCCACCCCTCTCATCTGCAGTCGATCATGCACTCGGGTTGGTTGTGCGTCCTGCCGCCGTTGTTGCTCTGCCGTTCCGGTGTCGCAGCAAAGATATACAGTACCTCCAGGCCCCCTCTCGCGACGCGAAGCCGGCAGCTGGGAATACCGCGGGCCAGAACGAGGATGAGGGCCGAGGTAACTATAACTGGCTGCAGCCCTGATTGACTTTCTGACGCTGCGATGCTTTCCTATACGACCCATCCCGGACCAGAAACGCCAAATCATCGACGGCCCAGCCCAGCCGGCGGGGGGTCGGAATGCTACCTGCCCAGACCTGCCTGCCTGCCGTGCGACCTTCACAGAGGCAGCAGCAGCGGCAGCACAGATGAGGATAGGTAGCATGGGGCCTATCCCAGTGCGACCTTGGAGAGCTTTCCTCCTTGCACTACGTAGCATTCCCGTCCCACCAACCACTCAACTGGGTTTTTGATGGGAGAATTATCGGATGAGTCTGGAGTGAGGTGTTTCCCCCAACGATGAAACAATTTCCCCCATCCCAATTTCCCTCCGTCACGTGTGTACGGCTTGCTTCCATGGATGGGTAATCTGATGGATGGATGGCCTGGCCGTTGGGAAATCGGTCTTCGAGGGACCGCAGCAGAGGATGCGTGCACCTTCAAGCAGGCTGGTTACTACATTCTGCCACCAGTAGCATTTATCTGCTTACACATGTCACACAGCAGCAAGTGAACCACAATAATGCCCCCCCCCTAGTATATCGTTCCATCTTCTTCAGAATTAAGCAGTCCTCCCACACCCCCTCGCGACCAGCCACGCAGCCGTTGACGCGAACCATCCGATCTGCACTTCCATTTTCCACATGCGCACACCTTCACTGAGCCAGCCACGAACGAGCCGATGGGTCCCATCTGTCTCAGCCCGGAACGCTGCGTTACCCTCCTCACCCTCTCTTTCCCCCTCTTGGCTCTTTTAGCCAAGAAGGGGGCTCAAGATGGGATCTGCAGCGTCGGTGGTCGACTCTCACCCCCTCCTCCCGACTCCCGTGATCAGTCATCAGCCGTGCGACTCGAGGTTGCTGTCTCGTGGCTGGCTGGACCGTGGGAGAAAGGGCGGAGGATGGAAGGTGGAGGCGGGTACGGCATCCCTCGGCAAGGCGACGCTTCGTCCGAGGCGGAGGGCGTCGCACGGCAGAGGCATGGGCATGGCTCAGCTTACTTACATCCCCATCCTCCCGCGTGCACAGCCGGGGCGGCCGACGGCGATGACTCGACTCGGCTGCTGCTTGACCGTGGTGGGGTTTGGGTTGTGTTGTTCATCGGTTTCCTCTTTCGAGTTGGGGCTCGCTTGCGGATAAATCTGTGATTACATATCCTACGTATATGCGTGCGCATGTCTCACGACCCTGATGATGATGATGAAGAAAGTGGATAGTCCGGCAGCAGGCTGACAGGCAGCAGGTGACGGGTACCTGTCTCTTCCCCCCTCGTAAGTGAGACAATACTCGGTCAGCTTCGAGTCCCGCATTTTTCTTGTGATACGTAGAAAAAGCCGGGGGTTGCGTTACGCAGGTGCGTGCATGAAGACCCGCGGCGGAGACAGTCGACTGGTTGTCAGTCAGCTCTTGTGATGTAAGCACTGCAGAAAGGCGGGCATGCGATTGTCTCGGGCCTACAGTAGTAGGAGCAGAGCAAGCAAAGCAGTTCGTTCCCGCTTTCTCTCGTGTCAGACATCACTCAGCCTTAAGAGTGGGTCCGGGGTTTCTCGTTTCGATGCTATTAATAAGGCCGTGCATTATCTAGGGTGGATTTTCGTCCCCCCGTTCAGACTTGGGGTCTTAGGTAATGCAATATTGCCTATATTTTCCGAGACATTGTAGATGATTGAGGCTCCAAGCGGAAATTGTGGCTTGCGCCTGTCGATCTTTTGCGGCTGTTTTCCATGTTGGGTGAATAGTAGAAGATCGGTCAAGCTCCAGGCAACGAAGGCTTTGACGAGGCTCCCAATATTGAGTCGGGTGCATGCGGCTCTAAGTACCTAGGTCATGTCCCCTCTGAGGCTCTGTCGAAAATGAAGAACAGGGGACGAATACTCCATGAAAATTCAATATCTCAGTCATACGCTTCTCACTTTATCCTCGAAGCGCTGGGCACATGTGGTTGGGCCCAGCGCCACTTCAGTAAATCGACGGCCCGCTGAACGTCATAAGGCTGAGGGTTAAACTTCTTACTCGGGTCAACAAAAAGAGCAGCAATGTTGAACGTGAACGGCTGAATCTTATCATAACAACGCATTATATATACTACCATCAGCACATGCCATAGGACAAATGAAAACCGAGGGGGGTGGGGGGTTCACGACTACCCCTTAATTGATGAAAGAGTCACAACTTATAGATGCACTTACATACCTACATTTCTCAAAAAGGCTCCCCTTTCTCTGTATAGTCTAAATCAATGCGAGCCAGATACTAGTAGATACTCCAGTCTCCATTGGACTTCAGATCTTGCGTATGAATACCCTCCCTCTCCTTCCTACTCTCCTCCTCCATGCTCCAAGGCTCCCACTTGAAGCCCTTAGGGATGTTGGTATGCTCAAAGGGCGCACCGCTTTCAACATGGGCGCGAGCCGCGGCAAAGTTGTCCGTCGCGTACCGCTCAGACTGATGCGTCCAAATCCATTTGCCCAGCCACATGGGCCCATTCTTGCCCGCAGACTTCACGACGCCCTCCATGCCCGCCTCCTGGTGGCTCTGGCGGCGATTCTGAACTCCCATCCGCTGCAAGATATCTACCCGCTGGTACCTAGGGCATTAAAGTCAGTCAGACGAGCGGATTTCGCCACTGGGATGTGCCGTGGCTCACCTAAGAAGATTGTGGACCTTCGCTCCTACGTTCGCGTGCTCCTTGCCCGCGAGCCGCAGGCACTCGGCGATCGACTGGCTGTCCTCGACGGCCGTGGTACCTCCCGAGAACGAGGACGAGATGAACGAGTGCGCGGCATCACCCACCTGGACGATCCGCCCATTAGGGCTCGTCCATTTAGGCTGCGGGTCGCGCCAGCAGACTTTCCATCGGACGAGCCGCTGCGAGGGGATCTTCCGGATTGCTTCTATGAGCATGGGATCCCAGCTTTCTGGATCCGGAAGGCTGTTTAGAACCTCCTCCGACGTTAGAGTCTGGGACCAGGACTCTTCGGCGGTGCCATCATCCTTCGGGACTGTCTGTTAATAGGATTGATTCTTTCAAGTGTGACAAACATTAAGACGACGACATACCGGCAATGTTGCGACGACATTTATATACTTCTTGCTAAATATAGCGGCGCAATGGAAACCCTTTCTTTGGGGTGTCATAAGCGTTAGTTACTTCTTAGCAATACAGTCTTGCTGGGGCGTCTAGTAAAACAATAGCTCAATGTGAAATGTGCACTCACCCTGAGTAAAGACGCAATTCATCGCGCTCCAGTGCGTCCACCTCGCGCTTGAGTAAAGTGGCGTCCACAAGGTCCTCAACCGCGTACATGACACGACAAGCAACAAAGCCCGTGGCAGACGCTCGCAGAGGCTCCCCAAGGATGAGATTGTAAGATTTGGTACCCAGGCCATCCGCCGCCACAACTATGTCGGCGGTATATCGGGTGCCATCTTCCGCGATCGCAGACCCGGTTCCTTGGGCATCGTCTTCCTCGTAGTCCACAATGTGAACTCCAAAAGTAATATCTATACCCAGACGCTTGGCTTGGTTGTAGAAAATGGAGGCCAGGGCGGCGCGGCGATAGCAGGCACTAACGCGCAACGGCCAGGCAGCGTGCTTGGGCACGCCGGCTCGGTTAAACTCCAGCTCTTCAGGGGGCGCTACGAGCTTGTTGTCGTGCAGGTTGCGGTAGGTCACAAGGGTGTCGACGGCGGTTTGGTTGACTTGCTCAAGGATCCAGGGGTAGCGAGTGAAGGTCACAACTGCCGAAGGGCCAAGGACAATCATGTCACCTTGAGGCAAACAGTGAGCAAATACGACACCTTATTGGTGTAGGATGGTTTGAAACGGTCGGCGTACTACATACCAATTGGCGAGTTGTCATCGTTTCTCTCAAGCAAATGGACCGTATGCCCTTTCCTCCAGCACTCCAAGGCGGTCGTATAACCGGCTATTCCCCCGCCGACAACCAGGACCTTGATACCGGTTGGCGGATAGCGAAGTACTCCATCAACAATAACATTGTCGTGAGTGGGCTTCGGGAATTCCCACTTAGGAGGCATTTCGGGGTTTTGTTTGGACATCGTGAGAGCTGGGCTCGGCTATGCTGAAGAAGGAGAATAATTGCGAGTTACGCTTGGTGACTTGAATGATGAGCAACAGTGGGCAAATTAGAACCTGGGGAGCCTGGCACTATATACTCCTGAATCTGTGAGGCCAGCGATATAATATTGCTTGGCAGAGTCATGCCATCGCCTCGCTTTTGTTGGTTCTTAGGTATTTTAGATATGGAGTGGCGCCCTTTTCGGCTTTTCGGCCTGGGCCGCTTGTGTGAAGCTTAAATGATAAGTGTAGTGTGCATCTAGAAATTGAAATACAGGGCACTGATTCGGTGTATTCATCGGCATACTCTTCTGTGGGTCCAGAGTCAATATCCCGTATACAGCGAACCACGGCCGGCCTCTTCCAGCAATGCGAGAATGTATGTCGACGCCGAAACCCAATCGTCGGACTCTATGGTTGTCCCGGGTCTCACTATATACCAAGTCACCTTCTCTGTATATATGCCGTATGCTTCGATATTTCATGGGGTCCTTCCGTGTCGACCTTTACATCACACTTTAAGCTTCTTCTGTAGAAATTTGAGCAATCCGTCGCCATGAGCACAAATACAGTCGTTCTTATTACCGGAGCAAATACAGGCATCGGTTATGAAACCGCAAGGGCTCTCCTCAGGTCCAATACATCATATCATATCCTCCTCGGTTCTCGATCTGTCGCAAAAGGCGAACATGCAGTTGAACAATTATGTGCAGAGAACCCTTCTTCTCCCAGCACAGTCGAAGAAATCTGTGTTGATATTAGCTCCGACGATTCTATAAATTCGGCTTTCGAAATCGTGAAGAACGGCCGCGGTCGAATAGATGTCCTTGTCAATAACGGAGGTCAATATCTCAATTTCATCTCGCCATACCCAAGCCGTGGCCACCAACCAGCTGACACTCAAATACAGGCATTGCTCTCGATGGCAAAATCACCACGGGGGGGATTTCAACCCGCACAGCGTTCAACGACATGTTCAACACCAATGTTACAGGCACTCACATCATGACCGAGGTTTTTGCTCCTCTCCTCCTCAACTCGGCAAACCCGCGCCTTCTATTCCTCACGAGCGGCCTTGCCCAGCTCCAGGTCCTGGCGGAATCGCCCGCGGAAATGGACAAGAGCGGCCCCACTGCCCAGACACGGGTTTCCTCGTCTGTGCCGAGCGGACCAACGGGATACCGCGCTACCAAGGTTGCGATAAACATGATCATGCTGATGTGGAATTTGGCGCTGCAGGGAAATGGAGTGAAGGTGTGGGGTGTCTCGCCTGGTATTCTGGCGACTGGACTGGGAGGTGACAAGGAGTTCTTCAAGGCCATTGGGGCTGCAGACCCTAGTGTAGGTGGTGATCTAATCAGGAGTATCATTGAAGGCGAGCATGATGGGAGTGTTGGAAAAGTTGTTGGGCAAGACGGTGTTCAACCTTGGTAGATCAATTTCGCATGCCAGTTTTATCCTTGTGTTTCCTGAACTTATGATTAGAAACACTAGATCAGGAGCTTCTACACGCGCAACAAAAGAAAGTTTGCTCATTGAGACCAACCATTTTCATGGCAACAGCCACATTTTGAGGGCGGTCATTCACAAGTAACATGGCACCATAGGTCAAACGCCTCCCACCCCCTTCCGAACTCACACGCCTCCCTAAGTACATGTAGCTCCTTAACAAGTAATTGCAAATAAAAGGTTCCACGTAGTAGGAGGTATTCTCCGCTACCATCCTCGCCCACATACCTATCTACTGAGACACCGCTAAATTGAAGTCCACCGTTGCAAAAGACCATAAATTTCTGAAATATTCAACTCCAACATATCTGTAGAAAATGCCCTGACCCAGAACCCACCGAGATGAGTCCCCGTTAAAACGTCTTTCTCAAATGCATGTGAACTAAGCCAGGTTCGGTCAGGGACAGTGATTTTAATTCTCTCAACCCTCGGGATGCTGTGATATTGGTGAGACAGCCTGCGGCGAGATATTATGTGGCGAGAGAGCCTGAGGCACCAATTCTGAGACTGCAGAAATCGGACGGGACGGAGCAACTCGGGATTGCTCAGAAACTCTTAGATTCGCACTGGTCCCAGAGACGGATGGAGTATTCGTACTTGTCGCATGGACCGTTAGCTTCATTGCCTGCGCCTCGTACTCATCGTCCCCAGGAGGATAAGCCCGGGCCAGATCAGCGAGGAAATATCCCGGCCTCGTCTTTGGTATGTCATCCGTATAGTTTGACCATTTTTCTGATCCAAGCCCCTGGTATGCCAGACGCTGGAGTTGCAGGGTGCTGTTGGCTGCCCACTCCAGATATTTGTACTCTTTATATTTGCCGCTGGAATAGAAGAGAGCCAGCAGTGGTTCAGCAACATATGAAGCTAGGATGATGATGATTCCAGTGGCATATGTGAAGTAAAGTCCGAAAAGACTCAGTGATGTGTAGTCAGTTGTACGAATTTTCTTGTATGATGTTAGTATTAACTCTTGGACTCTCGCAACAGCCTGATGGGTGTCGGACGACATATTGAGTGACGGAACAGTCTCTTACCTGGTTTTCACACATCGATCTTTGGTATCCATCAGTTGGCCTACTGACAAACGGCAGCAGTGCCTCGTTGGTCGGACCACGTGCGCTGTTCACGAAGGCGGCTTGCATGGCAGCCATGCGCATCGAGAACCAGTGACTGACATCGAGTTGCCACTGATTATCAGGTAGCGGTCCCATCATACCTTCCATCAGATTCTGAAGCGACAACAGAGAGGACGGGCCCAAGGAGACAAGCAGGTCGATGAGAGTCGCAGAGGTACTTAATGTGGATTGGAACCAAGTGAAGCGGCTTGACGTTGCGTCTGGCACGTCCGATGCATTCGTATACCAAAGGTCGCTGGCGTTATGATGAAATATAGGCAGGGCACTGGTAATGGCATCTGTACGACTGGCCAGGCTTCCACATTCCTTGCTGGAGTCGCAGTACTGGAAACGCTGCACACACCCCATTGGCGATGCTGCCTCGTCCGATGTATACAAATCGTGTGGAATGCCATGCCAGTAAACAGGCCTGCTGGAAACGGTAGCGCGGTACCAGGGATCGGTCGTTTGATTCAGGAAGAGAACTGCCACTGGAGACAGGAAAGTCAACAGCAAATCTCCATCAGGCACATCAAGCTGAGGTATGCGTATGAAGTCGCTGACTTGAGTCCATACCGTACCGTTCGCGGTTCTTGATGATTTGGGCCTATTCATATGGGGATCAACCACTATCACAAACAATTAGGTAAGTTTGATCAGAGTCTCTACTTACGCGAGATTGAAGCCTTTGGTTCCTCTCCATGTCGGATTGTCGACTACTCTCCAGTGCTGTATATCAAGACTCTCGACCTCATAGGTCCAATTCAAACCACTGCTACCATAATAATACCTTGTGTAATTGTTGTATTTCGTGTTCACATTTCTTACGAACCCATCAGTCTCAAGAGGGGCACAATGAAGCACCTCTCTGTAATACATGCGTTCGCTGCTTGGCATGTTCAGGCCGAGTTCGTCACTGCTGATGAGCCCTGAGTCTAGCAACAGGTTCGAATTGTTGCTGCGGCACATTCCGTCACTGAAAGGGCAAGATGCGTTGTAGGAAGAACTGAATTGAAGGCGGCTTTCGACAAATGTGGTGCAGTCCAAGGTCCCAGTTGCGTTGATGGAGTAGCACTGCTGAGCGTAATTGGCCGCGTTGTTCATAGACTGCGAGACCCAAGGCCAAATTACAGACCACGTGTCAATTGTCACAGCCGAAGAAAGCACTCCTCCACACTGAGAGCCATCAATAAGGACGTCTTTGCTGATTCCGGAGGAAATGGATGACGTGAAACCACCAGCTATGGTGAAGGCACAGAACGCCGATGCTGCAAAGATGATTGTTGGGAGAGTACGAGCAAGGTAGCCGTTCGCAATGGTCCGCCAGCACCAGGCCAGTTGCAGAGATGTCCATAAGGTGGATGCAGCAGAGACCGAGTTGCGTAGTACTGCCCTTAATTAGCTAATTAAACTCCAAAGTCGCTTGCGCAGACATGATTTCCGCTTCGACGTACCAACCTGGCGTTGGTGATGGAGAGCATCACGAGGTTCAGGGGTCGAGTAAATTCGGTGGAGTATCAATGTCACGATTCGCCAAAACCTTGAGGCCACGAATCCGACGAACGTAGCTGTGAAAGAAAGAAGTAGAAGACCATAGCGAGATTCCAGTGTCAACGTAGCGCCTAGAATGCGGCCTCTCGACCAATTTGTCCAAGCACCAAGATAGACATTGTATTGCACCTTGTCCGCAGATTCTGTCATGGTGATTCTTTGAGTCACAACGCAGAATATATATGATGTAAAGATGAATGCCAGGACTCGCTCAAGAGGATTAACCCGATATTTATAATTGGAGAGATCAGGCATTCACTCAGATGGAACGAAACAGACATCGCACTTACAGAGATATCATTTCACATGCCGATTCCAGGCAGGGTGCGTACGGATTGGGGGCTTTCAGGCTCACCGACCAAGTTAGGTGCAAAACCACAGGCGATTATCACGCACCGCCAGGAACATGGAGTGAGCCTTGGCTGACAAAAACGCCACACGTTGATCTGTGAAGCTGGGAACGAACATTGGTCGAAGCTCGTTACACTGCTCGCCGCAGGTGGTGTTGCTGAAATGCACATTGGTTCGGTTCGATAAAATTATGGGTGTGCATGAGCTGAATGCCATGGGGTTGTGGCCCCCACAGGCCGTCTGGAAAGGCATTCTGCATCGCCGCAGAGCCTTGAGAACACTATTCGCGGAGACCACTGAGCGATATGAGGCGGGCTTAATTGGAGAGCGTGAAAAATATGGAAGATATGGAGCAGAGTTACCGATCGCATGCAGATAACCCCATGAGATTGACTGAGAGGCCTGAAGTACTGAGCGAAAGTTCGACTTCGAATCTTGGATGGAGCATGGGACTGAATGGTGTGTTGGGGGCCGCCCGTCAGAGGTAATAAGGCGTCCATCCGTACTATGCGGAGTAATTTACCCTAAAACCAATGAAAGAGCCAGCAATTCAGCTGTCATCATCATGCAGGTCTGGGGGCAAGACTGACTGTCAATCTCGATGATTGGTATGCCAAAGTTATTCAGTATTCAATTTGCCATGAAACCTGCTCGTTTCCTAAGTACCTAGGTACGTGTTTCCATTATCGAAGTCGTGTTTGGAGAAATGCTGTGTGCCGGTGAAGGCTGAACGAAACGGCCATGTAATTCAGATTCTCGATAAAGCCACCCCCCCTTTCCCCGATATAACTACTTTCTGTCGCTGCGTGAATTCTTTAGCTACCTTTCGAAAGAGTCTCAAACTGCACTTCAGTGTACCGCCCACCCGAAATCATGGTCTACGGTACGATGAAGTCGCGTTTGAAAGTTTCCTCTTCAACATATGTTTCAAATTCTGGGCTTAGCATATTTGATCATATACTTAATAGACTATCAATGTCCCATTCCTCATTCTGTCGTCTTTGGATCCGTATCTTAGCGTCAGGACTGATGCTCAGACTGCTACCTCTGTTTATAAAATGACCATCTGTCCCAGGGGCGAGGGTCCAATCGTATTTCATCAGGAGGTGACAAAGCATGATCTTAACCTCGTTGGCGGCGAAGAAACGACCGGGGCATGCGTGCTCCCCATGGCCGAAGGCCAAGTGCTCTGCGCTCGTAGACACCAACTGGGCCTTGTTCTCCTTGCCCGGTTCAGATCGCATCCTGAGGAATCGTCGGCCGTCCCACTGCTCTGGGTCTCCGTGTATCCTTGAATCTCCCCCACGGAATGAGGCTACCTTGAGACGCATTCCAGGCTCGAGGGAGATGCCATTGGACAGTTTCAGAGGCTCCTGAACTCGCCGACTCATAGACACTGTTGAACTTAGTCAGTATATCAGGCTATTCAAAATGGGACGTCGAAGTTGGTCTGGACAGGTGACTTACTGGCGTTTATAGGCTTCATACGTTGCGACTCCTTGATGCAGCTGTCGAGCAGCTTCAGATTGTACAGAGCCGTCTTCTTCCAGCCTTCAGCCCTCAACACAGATGAGATCTCCTCCCGCAGCGGCTGGATGAACTCCGGGTGTCGAGCAAGGTCCAGGATGACTTGGGACGTCAGGTCGCTGGTGGTGTGGATTGCTGCGAGCGACATTGTAAGCTGATATACCGCCGGGTTGTACCGTGTGCTACCCTTGAGGGCTGCCTCCTGGTCCGCCCAGTCAATCGCGTCATTATACTCCGGGATCGACTGGCCAGCCTCCGCAGCGGTCCTGCGTGCTTGATGTCGCTCCTCGATCACCGGCGTGATGATCTTTCGCGCCTCGACCAGCTGCGCTCGCACTTGGCCGCACTCGGGTAGGAACCAGTGCACGAGCTTGCGTAGATATCGGGGGTATACGCGTAGCTTCTGGGCGGCTAGGAATGCGGTCACGGTGTAGGATTTTGTAATGCGTAGCCAGTCCTCGTTGCGGCACAGCTTGTCACCGAGAAAGACGCGGGAAGAAAGCCGCGCCACGATGTCCAGCACAGCCGGGTAAAGAAGGACATCTCTTGACTCTGATTGACCCATAATCGTCAGTTGACAGTGGTATTTAGTGCTTCTCTAGGTATGACACACCTGTAGTATCTCCAAAGTTGATGGCAAGGGCGATTGCTGTCTCTTCAGACAGTGGTTCGGTGATTTTCGCTGCGAAGTATTATTTAGCAGACTTGAGCAACAGTGAGTTTCAATCCATGGCACACACAAAGTGACTTGGTCAGTTGCTTCCTAGCAACAGATTGGAGTATCTCGTCAGCCCGGCTCCCTGCCGCAAACGGCTGGAACCCGGGGATGTCGCCGTGGAAATCCTCCGACGTTGCAGCCCCGAAGCTGAGCTTTGGCTCGTTCCTGATCTCATCGGCAAGTGAGGGCGGTAGCACAAGGACTTCTCCAAAGTCTGCCTCCATTCTGAAGGGTCGGTCGGGATACTTTAGTCTTCCTTCGCTCAAAGTGTTCAAGGCATCTTGTATAAATGCCCGCTGTTGAGGTCAGCCAAGGTTGGCCGGGACGAGGTGTGGGTTTGCCAGACTCACCCTGGTTCCAATTCTTCCAGACAGGAATCCTTTGGGGGACGAATTAACGATCGGATAGTCATTCAGATTGGGTTTCGGGTAGTACGCAAGGACTAAAGAAATAGCGAGAACTATAATTGTCGTAAGGAGATATTCAGGTCGCCAAGTCATGAATTGAGTTAAAATGTCAGTGCCGCCAAGGGGTAACGACGAGTTGGGCTCCATGATGAGGTTGATGTCGAAGACTTTCCAGTAGCACCATTCATAACAACTTGAAGTAACACTGTGCTGGAATTTGAGGAACCAGTATGAAAAGGCGCTGAAGGTGAAGAAGCCAAGACGAAATAAATATATAGGACGGCCAACTCCTGCAGAGCGGCCTCGGCAGCTTAGACAACGAACGACCATGGTTACTAGTGTGGAAATACCTCAGGCGTGAGTGGTCCGGATACCAAGCAACCGCCGATCTAATTTATGCACAGGACACAATCCCCATCTTGCACAACGATTAGTGCACACAGATGGGTAGACATCTCCGCACTGCAGTTGCATCGCGGCGCTACAATGTGGTTTTGGCCAGGCTATGCAACCCCTGTTTATGCGGCCATCGGCGCCGAGATAAACGCCGGTGTCATTGCGCGCCATCCTCACGATTTTTCTATCCCTAGATGACGGGTGGGGAAAAAGTTGAAGATAGCGCGTAAGCGAGTAGCAACTGGCAAGATCTCTCACGTCGGCGTCTCGAGGGCTCCGGTAGCCGAGAGTCGATGATTGGGGACCAGAGCAGTGGTTGTGCCCCTTTCCTACGACGTCCCATGCCGGTGGGAATGGAACACAAGGCGAGATGGGGCCGGGAAAGGGAGGCCAGAAAAGGGGCAAAGCAGAGGATCAGCCGAGGGATCATTCCCACAAACGAGGGGCACTTTCTCTGAGTTACATCTCCTCTTCTTTAATACAGGTGTGCTGGTTGAACCGAAAAGGGCTGCCGGTGGTTGCATATCGACAAGTTTTTGTGTGACAGGCGGAAAGTGTCGTACATGGTTCCATCGGACGGGGTCATCCGGCGACGAGCATGCCGGGACCGGCTGTCAGCAATCATGGAAGGGTGGCAGGTAGATAGTTGAATCACGAGACACATGATACACATTCGACCGTACGTAGTAAATGCCCTAACGGGATTGTATGCAAGGTACGGTATCACAGCAGGACATTTGTCGACATGTGACTTGCGGCATCGAGACCCGTGTCCGCTGGGTAGTCAGCCCAGAGTCACCCACAGCGCACGGCGAAATCTGGGAAAGTCTTGGATTTGAGGAAAAGTTCAGGAGACGCTGGACGGAGCAAAAGAGCCCTGACCAGCTTCTAGGTATACTCTGGCTGCGAGATATTCCGGCCAAGCACAGCATGCGAGACATCGCCACCTCATGCACAGGACACCAATTATTTTCATCATGAATCGAACAAGCTCGGGGCTAGTTAGATGTAAAAGAAGAGGGCGATGCAAGTACAATTCTCAATAAAGCCAAGAAGTAGAAATATGTAAATGTGCTGAGCAGGGTAGGTAGGTAGATACTCAACCAGCCAGCCACCCGGCCCGGACAACCTCCTCCTCGAACAGCAACACAACAGCCAGACATCCATGCCTACCCACCCCACGGCTGTCTGCACGAAAACACCCCGGTGGTGATGGAGTAAAAACGATCGATAGTTTGTTTTGCTGTTCCGTACCGTGACATGATGCGATGACGATGACGATGATGCCTTTCCCGAAAGAATCGTACACTCACGCGCGCATACACACACCAATCTACCCGTCCACCCGTACATGCTGCTTTTGCTCAGTATAAAACCCAACTCATTCTTCTGTCCTATCACCGCCACCATTGCGGCTATGACTCCCACTACCAGAATTACTACCCTCACTACTTAACTCGCGCCCGGCGTAGCAGTAGCACTAAGACCAAGGATTCCCTTCGAAGCTCCTCCTCGGGCTACCCTGCAGGCTCTGCCGCGCCGAACGATCATAGTAGCGCGCCCCGCTGGAGCGCTCCGTGGACCGCCGCGCCAAAGCTCTGGCCGCAGACGACGTCGAGGACACGACTGAGTGCCACGATGGCGAGGCCATCCCACCGCTGCCGTTTGGGTTGCCGGGGCACCACCTGCCCGTGCACGACAGCATCGGCAAGGAAGCGAAGCCCATCTCCTAGTTCTGGCCCTCCCAGCCGACCCAGCTGCGAGGCATGACGCGCCAGATCTTGACCTCGCCGCTGCGCAGGTCGTCGAGCTTGAAGCTCTCCTGCTTGACCTTCTTGGACTCGCGGCCCTGCTCCCACGCGCGCACCTTCTTCTTGGTCCCGTCCCACTCGGCCACCACGCCCACATGGTCCGGCTTGCCCACCTCGACGCTGTACTTGGCGTGCATCGGCCCGTGCTTGCCCTGGAACTTGGCGTTGCGGATGCTGATGATGTCGCCAGGGCGGATTTGATCCGCCTGTGTCGTGCTGGCGTTGGCGAGGTTCGAGTAGACGAGCGCGCCGTACGAGCGGGTGCCAACGGGGAGGAGGGCATCCTTGAACGGCTTCAACAGTTCCAGCACAAGTGATTGTGGTGCACCATCGCCGACGACGGTGTCTTTCTTCCCGGCCACTGCCGTAGAGAGCGGTCGGCCGAAACGCTCGTACGATTCCTCAAGCTGGTCCTGTCGCAGACTTCGGGGAGGGCCTTCATGGCGCTGCTCTAAGTGAACGTCCTTAGCATCCTGCGGGTCAAAGCGCGCCGTGATGACAGTCTGCGAGTAGTCTTGGAACAAAATATAAATGTCCCGAGTCACGGTCGTCTTTGAACCACGCTGCGTGGACTGGGACTCGTCGGATTCGAAGAAAATATCCCTGCGACCTTGTAGCTGCGGTGGCAGACCGTTTGGTTGCAGCCACCACCCGGACTGAGGGGCAAGATCGATATCATTGGCAACGAAACCGGATTCCATGGACGGTCTGTTGAGCATATCCACGGATCGTCTGGATGTACGAACATCTAGTGAACCGCGAGAAGTGGGCGCAGAAGGCCGACTAGCTGAGGCGGCAGGAGCAGCCCTCTGCTCGGGTTGTGGCTGGTAGGAAGGCTCATCATACTCGTCGTCCGGACGGGGTGGTGGCGGGGGCGGCGGCTGAGAGAACGATGGCGGAGCAGGGATCCGAGGAGACGTCGCAGTAGCGGTGTAGTTGTAAGGGTCATAATCATCTTCACTTGGCGACGCCAAATTTGTAGGCGGAGGTGGAGGGGGTGCTGCTCGAGGAGCGTCAACAGATCGTCGAGTGTCTGGCCGACTCTCTGGCGGCGGCTGGCTCGGCACAGGAGGTGGAGGAGGCACAGCTCGTGGAGCGGCGGCAGAAGGGATAGGAGGCGGCAGCGAAGGAGGTGCTTCCTTAGGTGACGCGACTGAAATGGTGTCCTCGACGCTTGACTCCCTCCCGTGAGCCTTCAGAGCGTCCTTGTGCGGCACGGAGGAGGCGATGTCCGTATCGTAGTCTCCGTCGTACTCTGTGACCTCCCCTTCATTGCTGTCCTCAGGAAGAGCCGAGGGTTTGGAAGATGACCCTGGGCGGTCGGAGGACATCGATGTCCGAGGCAAGCCGCCGGGTGGGGGTGGTGGGGGAGGTCTGGTCTGAGATGGCGGAGCTGGAGCCGTCCCCGGCACGGGAGGCGGGGGTCGACTGGCCCTCTTGCTGGATGGCGACACCGGGGTAGAGTCATCATCGCGGTATTTGGGGGAGGTAGGCAACCGGGGAGACGTAGGCACAGGCGGTGCGGGCGCAGAGACAGGAGGCAGCGGCGGTGGTGCCCGAGTCACTGGAGGCTCCTCACCCCGTGGTGTTTCTAGGGCCCCAGGTCCTGAGAGCTCATCATCCGTTTCGGAACCTTCAGACTTGGCGGCATTTGCTATAGGAGCAGGCGGAGGGGGAGGTCGAGCTGCGCATTGGTTAGCAGCATGTCATTGCAGAGGGGCAGGTTGCACATACAATCCGCGGGCACAGGGGGTGGCGCAGGACGTCCACCAGGAATTGGCGGGGCAGCACCGGCAGTGCTGGTAGGGACTGGACACAGGTCAGGTCTTGTGTATTAGAGCAAGCATAGATACGATCAAATCTTACCAGCTGGGGGACTGCGTGCCACTGGCTCGTCCTCTTCCCCGTCTGACACAGCAGGAGGCTCCTCCGCCATAGGTGTTTTGTCTTCGGACTTGCGGGGGCCGCCCAAGCCTGGCAGGGGCATCATCATGGGGACTGGAGGTGCCTGTGCCGGAGAAGCGAGCGGTTGGGAGTCCTCGCTGGTGCGTCTCTCCGATGCAGAGGCCTTTTTCTTCTTCGGCGGCAGCGAAGGAGCACCACCGGGGACGGGCATGCCAAACATGCCTGGCATTCCCATACCGCCTCCCAATCTTGCCATTCTTGCGCGGAGCTCCTCCTTGCGCCGGAATTCTTTGGTTTCCTCGTCTTCCTCTTCCTCTTCCTCCTCCTCCTCATCTTGGGCCTCCTCAGCCTCTTCGGCTGGGGCGGCTTGCGCAGCCACCCGTGAGGGACGCCGAGGCTTTTCGTCGCTGTCTTCGCGTTCGGTGAGGTCCGCCTGATCTTCGGTTGTCTCTCCAGCGCCAGACAGGTCCGCCTCGTTTCCATCTCGAGGCTCTGGTCCCTTGGACGGCTTGCGGCGAGGCTGCGCAGGCACCCTTGGGGGATGCGACTCGTCTATAGACTCCCTACCAGTTCCACCGGTGTCCGTGCGGTCCAGAGGTGGCGGCTGCGTAGCTTCTTCGTCGTCGACGCTCTCTGTGGCACCGGGTTCGTGGCTGGGCATGCGAGGCTTCGCCGGGCGCTTTGGCTTCTCCCTCTTGGCAGCGGCCTCAGCGTGTCTTTGTGCCTGCTCTTGCTGTTGTTTCTGAAGCAGGGCCATCCGTTCCTTGAGGCTCAAGGGCTTGGGCTGATCCTCGTCGCCCTCGTTCGATTCAGTGGGCATCAATCCTGCCTTCTGAGCAGTCTCCTCATTTTCAGCTTCCCGCTCTTTGATCTCAGGGTCCTCATCTCGGCGATAGACAGGAGCGACTGGAGTGTTGCGCTGGACCGGAACGTAAGTGTTTCCCTTGGGCGGAGGAGCAACGAAGGGCTTCTTGATGAAGGAGGCGCCGGACGAACCGCCCAATCCAGCAGGCTTAAAGGGGGCGATTGGTGGTGCAGCAGATTTGTTGAAAGCGGCAATGCGGTCCTTGAAGGAGCTGCTAGCTGGCTTCTGCGACACGGGAGGCGGACCCTTCTTAGCGGGCGCGGCCTTTGGTGGAGACTGAGGAGCTGGCTCTGCTGCAGGAGCGCGGGGAGGCGACGCCGGGGTCTCGGTCTCGACTGGTTCCGGTGCGCGAGGAGGAGAGGCAACAGCGATAGGAGACCTGGGCTCGGTGGGCAATGGAGGCGGAGAGACAGGCTGCTCCTCCTCGTAGGGCGCGGCCGCTGGCTCTGGCGCAGCAGGGGCTTTTGGGGAGAGCGGCGGAGCAGGTTCCTCGGGAGCGGCGGCTAACTCCTCAGAGGCTGGCTCAGGTTCCTTCTTGGGTCTCGTTCGAGTTGGGCGGGGCGGGGCGACTGGCTCGTACTTCTCGACGAAGTTCCTGGGGAAGATGCCCTCATGCTTAGCTCCAGCGTCGTCGAGGTACTCTCCGGTGTACCAGTCATCGTCCTCCTCTTCCGTGACGGTGATGACCTGCCCGACTGGGAAGTTCAGGTCATCCTCGTGTGGCGAGGAGTACTCGTAGATGGCCTTGACCTTGAAAGACATGGCTGTACGGCCAGGGCCAAGGCGCAGGCGAAGGCAAAGGTGTCGCGGAGTTGCTAGAGGCCGAGTGTCTGACGTAGGATGATGCGGGGAGCGATGCTTTGGGATGGCAGGTTTTTGCGATGTCTAGCTGTCTGTGCCACACCTTTCAAGTCAGATATGTTACATGAGACAGCAATTTGCAAATGCTGACTCTGGGAGCAGATGAGTCGAGCAATGGATGGGTCAGACGTACCAGAATGTAGGTGCAGTAGGCAGGTCGGTCTGTCGGACGGGAAGCGACGCCTGCTCGGGTGCTGGGGAAGCTTCAGGAGTCGGGCGCGGGACGCGGGCGCTGCGGGATTGATGCAGTCAGTTAGTTCTTGGGTTGGGTAGGCCGCCCAGTTGGAGACGATCCTAGTTGGGCGACGTCAGCGCATGAACAAATAAGGAGCCACCGCGTTCAGACCGGACCAAGCCCGACCACACCAGAGCGTCAGACGGGAACGTGTGTAGTGTACAACGCAGCGCACACCCCTCCAAGCCTGATAATGACGACTAGCTGGGCAAGCTGAATGTGCTCCGATTAAAAGGTGGCAGAGCAATGGCCAAGCCTCATTCGTTGGCTCGGAGAATAAACAGAAGGCTGTGACTGATTTGACTGACCTCCAAATACCCCGCCAGGCACACAGGCAGCCGGATAGATAGGAATGAATCTTGGTTGGTAGGCAGAGGGAAAGGCTGGTTCCAGATCTACCTCAGACGAGATCTTGGTGGCAAGGCTTGTGCGTTCGTTATGTATGAACGGCTTGCTGTGTGCTCCTTGCTGGGGATCATGTGTCATTCATCAAACAGCCACCCAGACGGTCGGTGATCGCATCCAGAGGATCCGCACGCAGGGCTAGAGCTGCCAATGCCTGGCTGGTTTTGTTTGGTTTTTATTTTGGTCCTCGCAGTCGATCTGTGTTGTGTGTGACGATGGACGAGCAAGGCCAATAGCCAAGACGGATGGTCGGATGGATACTGGGCTGGAGAAAAGGGGCAGCAGGTAAGTAGGTAGATAGACTAGATATGTCTACACGATCCCAAGGGTCTGGTCCCAGCTGCAGTTGGCACTGAGTCTTGCACTGACGCACACCTCTCGTCTGGTCTGGTGATGACTGAGGATCAGGATCTAAAACAGCACCAGACTCCTGTCTCCATGCAGTTGGCTGTACAGCCCAAGTCTAGTCTAGATAGATACTGTTACCTGTTCTATTGTTGAACCCGGCCACGGTGGCCCAGTACCGGCCAGCGACGACCGCTCCTCAACGTCAAACAGCCCCAGCACAGTCGCGGACAGTGTGCATGTTTGGTTCATCCGTACAAACTCAGACAGTGCATGACCTGGCCCCACCGACCCTGGCACTGTACGTCAGAAAGCTCATCCAGGCAGTTGGAAAACAGCTTCCCTGCGGCTCCGTCGCCCCCACCATCGTTACCAAGCCCGAGATATTTCTTTCCTCAGCCAACAACCACGGCAAATCTGATCCACTGAGCCACGAGTACATTGCGGCACCACATCAACCACACACACAACATGGCCTCCGAATCAAAACCGCCCCTCAAGGGCATCCTCAAGAAACCCAAGAGTTCCCCCAGCGCCACACAGCCAAGCAACAACACATCAGCATCAGCAAAACAGGCGCCAAAGCAAGACCCAAGACAAATCGCCCTGCAGCACGCCCGCATCCTCCAAGACCGCAAGGACACCGAGGCCCAGATCCTCGAGAACGTAATAACCCTCCTCGACTTTCCGCGCCACCCGGACCGGCCAGCCTCGGACCCAGCCCCCACCGACGCGCGCGCCTTCGCCTCACTGGTGCGCATCTTCCAGCCGGGCGACTACGACGACCTAGCCGTGGAGCGGAACCTGGACGGCGACAAGTGCGGGTACGCGCTGTGCCCCCGCAAGCGGCGGCGGTACCCGGGCGCGGGCACCTACAAGATGGTGAACAAGGGCCGGAAGGACTTCGACATCGTCGAGACGCGCGAGCTAGAGAAGTGGTGCAGCACCGAGTGCACGCGCCGCGCGCTGTGGGTCAAGGTCCAGCTCAACGAGACGGCTGCGTGGGAGAGGGTTGGGCTGCCTGACATCGAGATCGAGCTGTACCCGGAGAAGCAGGACGAGCAGGAGGGCACAGCCGACACCTCGTCTGCCAGGGAGTGCAAGAGTGAGCCCGAGAGGCTGGCTGCCGAGATGTCTAGGTTGCAGCTGCAGGAGGACCGTAAAGCTGCGAAAGACGCCATGAGCCTCGCGCTGGAGAGAGGGGACGATGCCAAGGTTGCACCCAAGGGCAAGGTAGACGTTGTTGTCCGCGAGAAGACGGTGACTACGCAGGCGGAGGCCCCGGCGCTCGCTGATGGAGCAGAGGGCGATTCCATCGAGGGCTACAAAATCAAGTTTGGAACCGAGCCTGACAAGGAATCGTAGTGCGAAGCTAGGTTTACGTTTACAAGCATCGCCTACAATGGGTGCAGGAGTTACGGTTGAGTTTCGAGATACCCAAATAGATCAAGTCACAATAGCACAGCATATCACCAGCAGGTGTCTCTCCTCACAACGGCATGCCGTAGTTGTCCGCGTGGAACATGGAGAATGAGTCGCTGGGCAAGCCACACAACCCAGGATCGTGATCCACACCCGAGCATAGGAAGTCATTGGCCATCAAGCCTTGTCTCCGGAATTACCCTAGAGACAGGCGACACCTTGTAGGAGCATGAGATCTGTATTCGATCTAGCTGGGAGCTCACTACCTTCCATGTCGGAAGAAGACGAAGAAGACACTCTCGTGCCATCAAGAACGCCGTGGACGCCGTGACCGACACCACGCGCCCGGAACCCAAGCCCGATATGAATCCATCATGTAGTATTGTGACGCCCGTGCCACTTCCCTCCCTCATGCCTTTTGAGAACTTTTTCGTAACCTCGTCATCGCAACACCGAATTTTGTTTGGGGTCGATTTAGTCGCGGCGAGGGGGGCGGTCGCCGAAGCGGCGGCCACCACGCTCCTGGGTCTGCTGCTGGACAACGTTGATAACGTTGACGGGGACGGCGTCGAACTGTTTAGGGGTTTCAAGTTAGCGATCACAACCCACCGCGCCGCCACAATCTGGGGCCCAATCACAGGGAGATGGGTGCAAAAACTTACGCCAAGGTGCTTAAGCAGGTCCTTGGTCTCGGCGTCGACGTCCAGCTGGCCAGACTCGGAGTTCTGGGTGAAGTCGAGGGCGGAGACCTCGGGGACGTACTGGTCCTTGCGCTCACGCTCCTCCTCCTGGAGCTTGAAGGAGATACCGCGGACGGGGCCCTCCTGAATACGCTTCATCAGGTGGGTGGTGTAGCCGGCAATCTTGTTGCGCAGGCGCTTGGAGGCGATGATCGCACACTCGTCGACAATTCTCTTGTTGGTGTCGAAGTCGAGGGTCAGCTTGGGATAGAACCGCTCGATGATGACCTTGGCGGACTTCTTGACGGTCTTGGTGCGAACGCGACCCATTTTGGCGGTATTGGGGGGTGTTGAGGATGGTGGTTGTCGACGGAGAGGAAGGAAAGATTTGGGCGATGGACGAGCGGCTGGATTTGAAGTTCGACAAAAAGGTTAAAATTGCTCGACGCCCGCTCTAAGCTGTTTAGCGTGTGGGTGGAGCGGGCGGCGGCACACGGCAGAATTGCCGGGTTCACGTGCAGGGTCACATGACACCCTTCAGCTTCAACAGACCGTAGTTCATCTCTGGAGTCATTGAGCTGGTCTCCGAAATTGACATTTATTTGATCTATTCTTTACGATCTGTACACTGCTTTTCAACCTTCGCTACTTCCAGCAATTGGTCTTTCTACAATGTGTCTGCATTGTACAACAAGGTCCACTTACACCGGAGCTACATAGCTCAACAATCACGTTCCTCCTACGGGTGGCGATGATCAATGAATGCAAATTAGCTCTTGTTTTCTCTTGGGTCTAAGAAACCAGGAGAACACGGGCTCAAGTATGCAAGAACCGTGTCTGCATGGCTGAATCAGTTTTACATTTCTACTTGATATACAGGTCGTCAAATCTACTCTCTTGCATCTTCTCAGGCGTCCCGTATCTCTCACAGTAAAGCCCCAGGGCCACCAAGGGACTCAAAATGTGCGACGCTTATAGACCCCGATCTGTGCCTTGTTCCCGCCCCACACCGTACCTCGCGCTGTTCCCCGGCGTGAACCTGGTAGTAGCATTGACGTAGCGGTTCTTGCGGTCCAGCTTGTACATTGGCCTGGGTGGTTTCAGGGCCAGTTGGTGCGAACTGTCCTCCGAAGTCTTTTGGAAGACCTGCTTCTCGCCCCTCATCTCCTCCTGCAACATCCTGGACTCGGCCGCAGACTTGTCCTGCACCTCCTCGGCGTGCAGCAGGACCCGGCCCTGGGAGTTGACCTGTGCCGAGAAGACGTGTGCCCACACCTTCTGTCCGCCCTCGGCGCTCGGGTCGTACGTGCGCGTCGAGCTTGTGCGGTAACTTGAATTGGTCGATTTCGACCCGACAACGAAGCCTCCGAGTCCGAGGGTACCGTTCTTTCCGAGCGAGTTGGCATCGCTGCTCGACACGAAGATCCTGCCCTTGACTGGGGGGTGGTACTTGAGCGGCCCGTAGACTGGGTGGTTGTCCACGAAAGCCGAAGTTCGCAGGTAGGATAGACCTGCTGAGGGGTGTGTAATGGGAGGCCCGTGAAGGGCATAGGGGTTCGGGCCGTTTAGAGTCCTCGATTGTTTAGGGGCCAGGTCTCCGAGTTGGTCTATTACCTGCGGGTCCTCGATGGGCGCGAGATCCAGGAACTCCCCAACACTATCAAATAGGGCCTGTCGGTCCTGACGCAGCTCTCGCAAGAAGTCAGTGAGCTGGTCCTCGGAGATGTCGCCTGCTTGCATCTCCTTGACCGCCTCGGCCGCCTCATCGCCGCCCTCTGCGGTTGCGCGATCCTTTGCGTCCTGGGTCAGCCTGGCAGCGAGCTTCTCGCGCAGGAACTGGCGGAACTCGGTCTTCCTCTGCCGCACAGACTTCCTGATGAACTTCTGGAACTCGCCCTCAGTCAACGTGGCCAGCCATGGGCCCTCGTACTTCCACCGCATCTGGCCGGCCTTGCTCTTCTTCTCGTTGTCGATCGCTGTGAAATCATACTTGTCCTCGAAGACAGATTCTGGTCGCATGTCCATGGCAGAGATGGAGGATGTCGCGGAATCAGGGATGAAGTGCGGGAGGGATATGGCAATGTTCATCTCCTGCCACTTCTCGAGCGACAGGGTGTGGTCGGCGGCCGATGCGAAGTCGGTGACGTGCTCGATGGAGTCGACCTGCTTGATGCGCAGGTAGGGCGTGCTGGTCTTTGTGGTGGACCGCATGGGGAAGTTGCGCTTGAAGCCCCAGTCGCCGCGCTGCCTGAAGTTCTCGGGGGCTGTGACGGTCTGCAGGGTCGGATAGACCTGCGTGGCCGTCTCGGAGTTGTAGCTGGTGGCCGCCTGGTAGTCGCCGGGCGGCGGCGGTATTGCTTGGGGCAGCGAGAACATGCGAGAAGCCCGGAGGAGGGCTCCCCCGGGCGACAGGGTCCGGCTTGCAGTCGCCATCGTCGGTTCGCGACTGCTTACCGTGACTTGAGCTGAGTGTCCAGGTCGGTTCAGGACGCGATGCTGGGATGGGATGCGGCAGAGCTTCAAGAAAATTGGCAGGCGCCGAGGAGCTAACGGGAGACGTTACGATTGGCTGAATTGGGCAGGGTGGGTCCAAGCTCGCTTTTGACCAATATATACTGTAGAATTGCCAGGAACCTACTGTACCTTCCTCTACAAGTCACGATAATTGTATCAATCGTTGCTTACAGTCTCAGGCATAGATCTTGAGATAATGTCGAGTCGGTCATGTCATCCGGCAGGGGCTGTTCCCGCCTATCCTCTCGTCCGCCGCCGTCGAAGCGAACTGATGCCACACAACTTCAGCTTTTTGTGAGACCAGCGCGGCGCAGCCTGCGGGCAAGTCTTCGTCTCTCAGCCGTGGCCAACGTCCCTATAGGACCTCACAGTCTGCAGCATGGAAAGGCTGGGTTTCATGCCACCGCATATAATGCAGCGCTCGTCATATGTACCTAGGTAGCCACTGCAGCACACCAGGCCATCATAAAAACCAGTGCAACCAGCGAAAAAGAGTCAGGCTGCGATATTGTAATTGCGGTGCAATTGGACATTCGCACAAAGAATGCCCGCGGCCAGTACTATGCTACTGCTGTGGCGAGCCGGGCCACAAGACTTCCCATTGCTCCAGTGAGGTGGACAAGAGGACCTGTTTTTGGTGCGGAGAGGCAGGACATCTTGAGCGAGAATGTCCTTCGAGGCGGAAGGGTAGCGGTGACCGCCCTGACGGCATAAGTGCCTTTCTTTCCAGACTGTTTTGGGGAAGTGGGAGAGGTTGAACTCCCGTGACAAGTTTTCACAACAATCGTCACTCCTGCTTGTGTGGACAGCAAAACAGGCAGTACTGCTCCAAACCGGTGCGGCCATGGGAGGGGAGAGCACCGGAAAGGAGCAGATGGGCAACAAACACTGCCGTCACTAAAAATGACAGGGAGCCTGTGAAGGCACTCGTCGGGCAATGTCTGGAAATCACCAAGATTGCCAGACTCTGGTTTTTTACGGATAGACACTGTCCAGGATGCGTCAACGAGTGTTGCTCCGCACTGATGATATCTGGAGAGTTATGTTGAATGGCCGTGGAGCACACCAGCTGCTGCTGCCAAAAGACCATTGAAATGAGAGCATGTATATATGTTCACGTATTCATACACGTCAGTCATTGGATATAATGTGCATTTGATTGTAAATAGTAATTGGTATGTTCCTGCCAAGATATAGTACGCTTCGGCCTTAAGCGGGGCACGGATTTAAGCGAGCTGGTCATGTTGATTATCTGTCGAGGCACAGGTGCAGGCAGACGGACTCGTACATCGCCCCAGAAACTGCTGATCGCACCACGACACAAAAGGCAAAGACGGTGTCGTCGGGACACTGGACACGGAAGGGGAGGAGTCACAATCTCGGCCTGATGACAGATCAAAGTGTATCAGTACATCTTCTAGAATTGCCACCGGTGGCTCACAGGTGGATGTGTGCACATGTGTGTGTAATTGTGTTGCTCAGAAAAGTGTGCTGTGCCTTCGGCGAGCAGTCATCCCGCCTGGCAGCTCGAAGGGGGGGTGGCAAGCTTGATTGGCCTGGTTGGTGTTTTGGGTGAAAGCTTGCAACAGCTCTAAGGTCTAGGGCTAGACCATGACACTGTTTGCAAGTGAAGCGCCGCCCTGCCTCCTGGTCTGGGGCCCGCGGCAGGTCGGCCCACTTTGCAAATGCCTGGTGGTGGGGCTGGTGTTGGATTGGGCTTCAGCGAAAATCTATCACCCCGCACCCACATTGCCCGTTTCTTCTTCCCTCCCTCTTTTTTTCCCTTCTTTCCCACCAGCGCAAAGCCTTGACGGCGAGATTCTGTAGGTCCAACCCAGCCCATCCATTGCACCCCCCCTTCCCAACACCAACACCTCCTGCAACAGGCACCAGGACTGCTTTTCTCCGGACCTGTGTCTCCTCGCCGAAAAAAGCACCCAAGCCCCGTCATACGGTCGACGCAGCTAACGACCCCGCGCAGTCCTCTTTAATCAGCAGGTCAAAACCCCGAGTCTTGAGTCTGCCAGGCGTGCGATCTTCTCCCCCTTCGCCGCCACAAAATCTCTGCCGTTCTCGAGGCATTCATCCCAATCCTCAAGCATACAGAAGAAATATCATTTAGACAGGTTTCATTGTCAATACCGTCAAAATGGTCAAGTAAGTTGTCCGAGCCCACCGCTGCTCTCCTTGCAGCTGCTACCCCCAGAACCTGGTCCGAGGGAAACCCACGCACAGGCACAAACACAATCGTATCATGCTGCCTTGAAGGCGACAGGAACACTGCAGAGTATGAGGATAACATCTTTACTGACACTCCCCTGTCTAGCTTCACCGTCGACGAGATCCACGATCTCATGAAGAAGCCGAGCAATGTTCGTAACATGAGTGTTATTGCTCATGTCGACCACGGCAAATCTACCCTGACCGACTCTCTGCTGGCCAAGGCCGGTATCATCTCCACCGGAAAGGCTGGTGATGCCCGTGCCACAGACACTCGTGCCGACGAGCAGGAGCGTACGTTCCACTCCGGGGTTCCCGTCCCGTCCCCCGTGTTTCTGGCAACAATAAATGTGCTGACCCTAAGCAGGTGGTATCACTATCAAGTCTACTGCCATCTCCCTGTACGCCACCCTCCCCGAGGCGGAGGACACCAAGGACATCAAGGGACAAGAGACCGTCGGCAACGACTTCTTGATCAACTTGATCGACTCCCCTGGTCACGTTGATTTCTCTTCCGAGGTCACTGCTGCTCTCCGTGTCACCGATGGTGCTCTCGTTGGTAAGTTGCCTCCGGGCGGCCCGAGTGTTGACCCGAATCTTACCACTGACACTGCTCCCAGTCGTCGACACCGTTGAGGGTGTGTGCGTGCAAACCGAGACTGTGCTCCGACAGGCTCTCGGTGAGCGTATCAAGCCCGTTGTTGTCATCAACAAGGTCGATCGCGCTCTTCTCGAGCTCCAGATCGAGAAGGAGGATCTGTACCAGTCCTTCTCCCGAACAATCGAGTCCGTCAACGTCGTCATCTCCACCTACTTCGACAAGTCCCTGGGTGACGTCCAGGTCTACCCCGACAAGGGTACCGTCGCCTTCGGTTCCGGTCTGCACGGCTGGGCTTTCACCATCCGTCAGTTCGCCACCCGTTACGCCAAGAAGTTCGGTGTCGACCGTAACAAGATGATGGAGCGTCTCTGGGGAGACAACTACTTCAACCCCAAGACCAAGAAGTGGACCAAGAACGGAACCTACGAGGGCCAGCAGCTCGAGCGTGCCTTCAACCAGTTCATCCTGGACCCCATCTTCAAGATCTTCGCTGCCGTCATGAACTTCAAGAAGGACGAGGTCAAGACTCTGCTCGAGAAGCTCGACCTCAAGCTGGCCTCTGAGGACCGTGACAAGGAGGGCAAGCAGCTGCTCAAGGCTGTCATGCGCACTTTCCTGCCCGCCGCCGACTCCCTGCTGGAGATGATGATTCTCCACCTGCCTTCCCCCAAGACTGCCCAGAAGTACCGTGCCGAGACTCTGTACGAGGGTCCTCAGGACGACCAGATCTACGCCTCCATCCGTGACTGTGAGGCCGACCCCGCCAAGGCCGACCTCATGCTCTACGTCTCCAAGATGGTGCCGACCTCCGATAAGGGTCGTTTCTACGCCTTCGGTCGTGTCTTCTCCGGTACCGTCAAGTCCGGACAGAAGGTCCGCATCCAGGGCCCCAACTACGTCCCCGGCAGGAAGGAGGATCTGTCCGAGAAGGCCATCCAGCGTGTCGTCCTGATGATGGGTGGCAGAGTCGAGGCCATCGACGACATCCCCGCCGGTAACATTGTTGGTCTGGTCGGTATTGACCAGTTCCTGCTCAAGTCTGGTACCATCACCACCGACAAGGCCGCCCACAACCTCAAGGTCATGAAGTTCTCCGTCTCCCCTGTCGTGCAGCGATCCGTCCAGTGCAAGAACGCTCAGGATCTGCCCAAGCTTGTCGAGGGTCTTAAGCGTCTGTCCAAGTCCGACCCTTGTGTCCTGACCATGACCAACGAGTCTGGTGAGCACATCGTTGCTGGTGCTGGTGAGCTCCACCTGGAGATTTGCCTGAACGACCTCCAGAACGACCACGCTGGTGTTCCTCTGATCATCTCCGACCCCGTCGTGCAGTACCGTGAGACTGTTGGTGGCAAGTCGAGCATCACTGCTCTGTCCAAGTCGCCCAACAAGCACAACCGTATCTACATGACTGCCGAGCCCCTTGACGAGGAGCTCGCCCTGGCCATCGAGGCCGGCAAGATCAACCCCCGTGACGACTTCAAGGTCCGTGCCCGTCTCCTTGCCGACGACTTCGGCTGGGATGTCACCGACGCCCGTAAGATCTGGACCTTCGGTCCCGACACCAACGGCCCCAACTTGCTGGTCGACCAGACCAAGGCCGTGCAGTACCTCAACGAAATCAAGGACTCCGTTGTCTCTGGTTTCCAGTGGGCTTCCCGTGAGGGTCCCGTTGCCGAGGAGCCCATGCGATCCGTCCGGTGGAACATCCTCGATGTCACCCTCCACGCTGATTCTATTCACCGTGGTACCGGCCAGATCATGCCTACTACCCGTCGTGTCATGTACGCCGCTGCTCTGCTTGCCGAGCCAGCCCTGCAAGAGCCCGTGTTCTTGTGTGAAATCCAGGTGCCCGAGCAGGCCATGGGTGGTGTCTACGGTGTGCTTACAAGGAGACGTGGTATCGTCTTTGGTGAGGAGCAGCGCCCTGGTACTCCTCTGTTCACCATCAAGTCCTACCTGCCCGTCATCGAGTCGTTCGGCTTCAACGGTGACCTGCGTGCCGCCACCTCCGGACAGGCCTTCCCCCAGTCCGTGTTCGACCACTGGCAGCTGCTGCCCGGTGGCTCTCCCCTTGACCCCACCTCCAAGGTCGGTGCCATGGTCCAGGAGATGCGTAAGCGCAAGGGTATCAAGGTCGAGGTTCCCGGTGTCGAGAACGTGAGTCTTAACCCCCCGCCCCACGAGTACGTGAGAGCGATGCTAACTAATGTGCGCAGTACTACGACAAGCTGTAAACGCCTCATCTCCCTGCTCATAGACTTTTCCCACCGCCTCACACGGCGGCTTGATAGAGCGTATCTTCGGCAATGTTAGCTAGTTGCAAAGAAGACGGAAAACGGTCTACGATACTCAACCCCAAGGGTCTGGGGAGGAAAATGGCGAAGCGGATGTCAAACAAGCACCGGAACATATCATGATCATAGTCCGACCCGAGAGCTTGTACTTAACGCTGGATTTTGAAATTTTATTGCGTTGATGAAGTCAAAACTCTTGTCCCATGACTTATGTCGAGTGATGTTGAAACGTACAAGTATCGTGATATTGTGTCACTAACAACGAGCTTCGGGTCAAATTTGGGTGACAGGAAAGCCGTCGTGGCGCGCTTCTTCTGGGTACCGTAGGAATGTATGAGTTGGTGGTGGTCCGTCATTCATGCACCAAGCCTACCTAGGTACTGTAAGCACAGACTAGCCTGCCGCTTTGGCCCCACCATAAACCCTTGCTGCAGCTCTAAGAAAGCTCCCGCGCGCATCGGTCCCAGCAATATTTCGCAATTCTTCGATCCAACTCTCGCTCCGAGTCACCAACGGGATCAACAATCTCTGCAACCATAGTCTCGGTCTCCAACTACTCTTCACTTTGTCGCTGCAGCGTGTAATCTCTCACAACAGCTGTCTTTATGTCCACACGAAAGTAGAAAGCTGGGAAAGATGCTGTTTCCCGAGGAGGATTCGCCTATGCTAAAGGCGTGGATCGTCAAGCGCCTCGAGAACACGTTCGTCGCACCCTCAACCAATCTTGGGTCTTTGAACCCTGAACTTCGACGCTGACCTCTGGGACTCGAACAGATCTGACGCGGATGCTGACGTGCTTGCTGACTTTGTGCTGGCTCTCTTGCATCACGACGATGGCAGCGAAGACGTGAAGTCAAAATGCATGTCTGAGATGGGTAATTTCCTCACAGAAGGTACGACCCGGTCGCCGCGCGTTGCCCTGGTCATGGGAATTATACTGACTCTTCACGAACGCAGACCCATCGTCATTCGTCAATGACCTCTTCGAAATAATTCAATACAAATCTTACATCCCCGGCGCTCCACCACCACCGAAAGCAGTCCCCGCTGCCGCTCCTCCACCTTCTCTCACCGGCCTCGGAGACCCGAATGCAGGTCAACCGGCCATTCCTACTGGTCCTGGCGGTGGTAGCGCTCGCAAGCGTGGCTTTCAGGATCGGGGCGACTTCGATGCGCCGACCGGGCGAGACCAATTCCAAGGGGGGCGGCCGTACAAGCAACCACGTCGTGGAGGTCGCAAGGGCTACATCGACCCGGACAGGCCACAAGCAATATCTCAGGATCAATACACCTTTCAAAATGCTTCAGGCCAGCACGCGTCCCCCTTCGCGCAGCCAGGCCAGGTGCCACAGATTCCCCCCTTCGATCCGAGCAACCCTTTAGAGTCGATGAGACAGCTGCAGCAGATCAGCCAGCAGATGGGCCTGTCTCTGCCGTCTTTCGCCGACTTCTCTCAACAGCAGCCTGGCTTCCAACAGAACACAGCGTCGCAGCAGGGAAGGAAGGGCCGTTGTTGGGACTTTGACAGGAAGGGGTTCTGTCCCAGGGGCCTCAAGTGCAAGTTTGACCACAGCACCGGAACTGAGCCACTCATGTACAACCTACCTACGCCACAGCTGTCAGGGCAGATCCAGATGCCCGGTGAAGGTCCGTCTGGCTTTCAGTTTCCTAGTACACCGATCAAGACCGAAGGCCTCGAGTCTTCCCATGATGGTCTTGCGACACTCCTTGATTTCAACCCTTTCTTCGAGTCTTTCAGCCACTTCTCCAATTTAATGAGTCTGACACAAGAAGCAGAATACGATCCGAATTCCGCAACGCTGTCGCAACCTCAGCAGATACCCCAATTCCCTCAGCAGTCAGTACCTTGGCAAGGTAATGGACCCCCTAACCAAAACAGAAATATTCGGCATGGCCAGCAAAGGCGGAAGATGGGTCAGGGGCGCGCGCCGTTCTCCGCAGAAGGCCCAGTCCACGATAAGACTCAGACAAAGATTGTGGTGGAGAGCATACCAGAGGAAAACTTTCACGAGGATCAGGTACAGAATTTCTTCGCGCAATATGGCAAAGTCGAGGATGTCACGATGATGGGCCACAAGCGATTGGCGATCGTCAAATTCGACAACTGGGCCTCGGCCAATGCCGCGTACAAATCGCCAAAGGTAATATTCGACAACCGATTCGTAAAGGTCTATTGGTATAAGGATGAGAAGCACAGTGATATCGCAAATGGGGGGCACGGCGCAAATGGATCCAAGAATGGTCACCCAGCGAATGGCTTCAAACGCGAGGCGTCTACAGACGTTAAGATGGAGGACATCGACATGGAGGAGTTCACGCGCAAGCAAGAGGAGGCGCAAAAGGCGCATGAGGAGAAGGTGGCGAAAATCCGAGAGATCGAGAAGCAGAGAGAGGAGCTAGAGAAGAGACAGAAAGAGCTGCAGGCGAAGCAGGCGGCTGAGAAGCAACGTCTCCTGGAGAAGCTGGCCGGCTCACGCAAGAACTCGACCGACCACGCTGGAGGCGGCGGAGGAGACGCAGCAGCTACGGAGGAAAAGGGCGCCGAGGCGTCGAAGACCGAAGCGCTGAAGGCCACGCTGGCGAAGCTTAGGGGGGAGGCGGAGGCGCTGGGGATCGACCCGAACGCACAGCAGCAGGATGAAAGCGCCACGATGTCGGCGCCGTACACGCAGAGTTACGGCCGCGGCAGGGGCGGGTACTACCGGGGCCGGGGTGGTTACGCCCCACGGGGGTCGTGGCGCGGGCGCGGAGGCGGAAGGGGCAACTTCCACGCCGCGTACGCTGCCTTTTCTCTCGACAACCGGCCCAAGACGGTGGCCATAACCGGAGTCGACTTCTCGGCGCCCGAGAAGGACGAGGCGCTGAGGAGGCACCTTTTCGTAAGTTGATCTCTTCCCCTTCCCAGCGGGAGCACTCTTCTTCCTCACGGGCAGAAGGCGAAATGGAGGACATTTGCATGACGGATTGGCTAACTAAAATCCCCAGACCTTCGGCGAAGGCGTCACCGAGATCCAGACCACCCCCGCTGTGACGCACCTCAGCTTCAGCGACCGCAAGCAGGCCGAGGCGTTGTACAACGGCTTCAAGAACGGCAAGATCCCCGGGATCAACGACGGCGAAGGCGCCGCGCCCGTCGAAGTATCTTGGGTCGCAGGCTCCGCGGCGGCCCTGCCCGGCAGCACCTCTTCTAGCGTTAACACCGCTGGAAATGGTGCCGGCGCCGGCGACGGTGATGGGCTCGACTCGGCCATGGGCGATGCGGATGGCGGAGAGAATACGGACCACCACGAGGGCGGCGGCAGCGGCGATGGCAAGGCCGACCACGAGGGCGCGGGAGTTGATACCCAAAACGAGTCACAGGCCCAGCAGAACCATCAGCAACAGCAGCAGGAGTCCGGCGAGGCCAAGGCCGAGGTGGACTACGACGTGGCCGGGGAGAACGAGTGGGACGAGTAGCGGCTGCCCTTTAGTAGCCTAGGTCCGCTTATATGCATTTCACCCTGGCCATTCGGGGAATCCGGGTTTAGGTGTGTGTATATG
>JACBFG010000038.1:388617-418483 GCA_013435955.1 Diaporthe sp. HANT25 | reverse complement strand
GGGGGGGGGTGGGGCTCTTTGCATAGCACGGTATTGCATTGCGTCATGGGTCAGGCGTAAATATTGATCGTTCTAGGTTATGGTATAGGAAAGCGAAAACAAAGTGCAATTACATGACCTATTACATGGTCTACTGCGGATTCACTTGTGCCACCTACCATGGCGGTGTACTCTGTATCTGTGTCCGTGTGTGTAGAGACATGCAGATTTGGTTGGCCCGATCCTCTGTAATATGCACATCATCCGTGTCACTTAATAAGGATTCCGGGTCTGCGATGAATTAAAAAGCCTTGGACAAGTCGAGTATTGTGTAGTGTCTGTCACGCCAGACACTGTCTCTCTTGCCCTATGCCCCTCCCTTCCCCTCGATGAAGCCCTCTCCTGCTCTCATCACCACCTGCTCCTAATCTCTCGCCACATTCCACCTCTACCTCTCCATGTGTCTCTCCCTTGACTACGAGAAGTCATCTCTGTTGAAACGAGACTGACCCTCGCCAGGAAGAAAAAAAGCCTCCCTTGAAATGTTGAACTCCGTAGCACCGTGATGTCTTTCGTCGGGCCCGGGCGTTCCGGTCCGCGCTGCCTTTTTGCCCTTGCCTGCCATGCCTGCCCTGGGTATCTATCGTTGAGAATGAATATATATGCAGAATTGAAGGAATCCCTGTTCCCCTGGCCAGCAAAGCCAGGCAGGTTTCTTTGACCCCTTCCATGCTTTTGCCTCGATCCACTTCGAAGCATCTGTCCCTTTTCCCTTCTCTTTTGTCGCTTCATTCCTCTCCTCCACTCTCGCTTCGCCTCTCTCAACTCCTTTTTGTTGAAAAAGACGTGACCTCACCCTACACCTTTTGCTTTGCGCCGCTTGCTGCTGAAATGTTGAAAAATGTTGAATAAGCAAGAAACGCCGGCTATTCCCCTCCTGTCATGCAACCCATATCGTTAAGGAAATGGTGTTTGTGTAAATGTGTCAAGTGCTGCATCGCATGCACACTTTGACTGCACCGCAGTATGCGCTGCAGCGCTGAGCGATTAGGTTCCGTCGTGTTAAATTCAGGTCGTATCATTCATCAGTTGATTAGTTGCGGTTGAGGCATTGTTGAAGCCTCTCAAATAAGTGGGACCAGCACTTTTAGTAATTGCGATGCCGTTGCGATTAGTTGGGCTTGGGTCCGTCGGGTTGGACCTCAACATCGAGATCTTTTACCTGGAGTCCGCTCATGACTTCGAAAATGGTGCGCGGCTGGTGGAAGTCGTTGTTGACTGGTGATAACGTTAGATTTGCACCTCAAAAAGAGAGCATTGAGGTGAGCAGTAACTTACCAATATTGACCAAGTACCAGTCCCTCATCATGCGCTCCAACAGGATCCGGCTAGGGCTGCCCGCCTCGAAGCAGTTGGCCCAGTCCGTGCCAAGGCGGAATGCCTCGTCCTTCCAGGCGAGGAAGCTGATGGACTCGACAATGGTTGGCTGCACAATCTCCTTACCTGGGAAGACACCCCATGTGACGGCGTTGGGGCCTTCTGAAGGGGTGTTGGTGGCGAGGTTGCCTGCCTTGGTAACGGCGTAGTACGTCAGGTCTGGGTGCTTCTCGATCCGGGAGATGAGCTCAGGGTACACGTCGGGGGCGACGAGCAGTTCAAGGTATGCCTTCTGGTAAACGAAACCGTTCGATGGACCCCATCCATAGACTGGATGCGAAGACTTCACACCATTGACGGCAGGCTGCGAGTTGATGGTGACAAGTCCTCGCTTGTTGAGCTCGATGAGGTCGTCCTTGATGGCGTCTGCCTCGCTGGTGAGGGGAGACTCGCTCCAAGGCAGCTGGTCAAGCTCGTTGTTGAGATACTTGACAAACATGGTGGCCACATCCTTGACGGATTTGGGCTCACCCCACTTCTTGCGATTCTGCTCATTCGTGCCCGTCAAGCCAATACCGTACGCATCCAGCTCGCCGAAGGCGGGAGACCGGGAGTCACCCCAGCGGCCGTTGGGGAACTCGTCCCAGTCCATTGTCCTCGAAATGTACGACTTGTTCCTGTTGCGCCAGAAAATGGGCCGAACGTCCTCATCCCGTCGCCCGAGAGCGAGAGACTGCTTCCACGGCAAAGCCTGCTTGACAGGGCTGCGCTCAGAAGGCATCCAGTTCAGCTCCTCGAGGACCATGCGGGTGGCCTGGGCCAGGTTCATGGTATAGAAGTGCAGGTGAGGAATGCCTGCCGCCAGAATCTTGCGGCACATGTTAGCGACGAGAGTTTTACCGATTTCTCGAGCGGCCGCGTCGTCGTTCTTGACAGGCTCCAAGGCATCCAGGAATTCCTGGGGGACCTTGCACTTCATGTGGTTGACCCTCCTGAGGAAACTGGAGTAGGTGGCGATGGGCATGATGCCTGGGATGATGGGGATATCGATGCCACGGGCTCGGACCTTGCCAACCCAGCGGAGGAAGTTGTCGACGTCGTAGAACATCTGGGTGACGATGAAGGTGGCACCGGCGTCCACCTTCTCCTTCAAGTGGTCCAGCAGCTGCTCCTCGTCCTTGTTGTCGTCACAACCCTCAGGGTACCCGGCGACACCAATGTCGAAGTGATCGTGGTACGTCTTGCGTATGTGGACGACCAGATCCTTTGCGTACCTGAAACCGTCGTCGGCAGCCTCCCACTTCTCCTTGTCCCTTGGAGGGTCCCCTCTCAGTGCCAGAATGTTGGTGCAACCGGCCTTGTATGCCTTGCGCAGGGCATCATTGATCTTCTCGAGCCCCATATCGGTGCAGGTGAGGTGCATGCACGTCTCGAGACCGAAGTAGGCCTGGGCCTGACTGACCATCTCGCATGTCAGCTCGGCTATGCGGCCGCCGGCGCCCCATGTGATGTCGATGAACTTTGGGCCGAAGTGGTACATGCGCTCCATGCGGTCGTAGAGGTTTTGCACGCCGGTCAGTGTCTTTGGCGGGAAGTATTCGAAGGAGAAAGACGGGGCGGCCGTCTTCTCGGCATCGGCGACCATCTCCTTGATGTGCATCTTGAGGGCGGGGACGACGATGTCGTCAAGTCAAAGGTATGTGGCTCAAAAGAAGTTGAGAGGAGCTCCGCAGCTACTCGGAATCGTCTGGAAGATCTGGTATATCAGCAAAGATGTCCGAGAGGTGCCCGCCGAGGAGCTTCCAGATGAGCAAGCCGCTGGGGAATACGACAGCCTTGGAGAGCCAGGAGGCAGCAACAAGGGAAGTAGACATGGCAAGTTTCGTGTGTGCGCGTATGCCTATGCTTTGTGCGAGCGAGAGAAGGACAGAAAATCAAGGCACGACAGAGAGCAGCTGGCCAGGGTGGACTGCGAGGGAAGCCAACCGGGAGTGGGAAATAGAACATTTTCTGAGGGATGGGCGGGGTGCTGATGGGCTTGCTTACCTCTACAATCTGGAAGGAATAGAATGGATCATCAGCACTTCCCCGTGAAGAACGGTCCTGGATTACACCATTGGGGGACTTTAAGGGTCAGGCGAGGAAGAGGGAAGTAAGGGAGGGAGAGAGAGAGAAGGAAGGGAGAATGAGAAACAAGGTGCAGGAGTGGTGGGATGAGGAGGTGGTGGTGGACGGGACGGGGCAGACGGCAGACGGGATACGGAAGGTGGTGAGGATGGATTTTAGGTAGGCAAGCTTACCGTCAGTCGTCCCGTCAGTCCGTCAGTCCGCCTGTCTCATCGGTGGCCGAGTCGGAGCCCAGCAAGTCTTTGGATGACGGCCCTCGATTGGCTCGAGCGGCGCAATATGCTGCTGCCACCCCACCTCATCCTGCTCACCCACGCCTTCCTTGCCTTGCCCTGCCTTGCCCACGGTGTGATCGGGCCCTGCAGCATCCCGCGCTTGATGATTTGATGTTTCAACGGCAAGAGCTTGGAGGGAGGGGGTTTCTCCTCTGATGCGCATGCATGTGTGTGCATGTGTACAATGTAGACTACCATTTTAATCCTTGTATTTAGATGGTCTACATGGAAGCTGCAGCACAATGGCGGGGTTGACTACGGGTTTGCATGGATTGACTACATACGATGCGATGCATACAATGTCGAGGCCTTTCGACTGACTGCTTGCTGCTCTTTTATGCCTCAGCCAGTCCTGAGTGCATGTGGCGTGCAGAAAGCATGCTGCAATGCCAGCAACATTTTATTGTTCGAATGCATGACCGACGAGTCTGACAAAGCCCCATGATTTTCCCAGATACCCTCCTCCGGCCTCGCTTCTGCTGGCTTTTGCTTTATTTGGCGGGGTCTCAAGCGAGCAGAAAAACTGACAGCCCCTCTCTCTATGACGATCCTGTCCGCCAGGGTCCAAAACTCAACCGACGGCAGCTTCTTCGAACACTACTGTCAGCTGCCGGCCACCCGTCAGACTGGATGACAGCTGGTCCCCAAGGCAAGTCAGCAACCTTGCTCGGCTCGTCCTTGGCAACTTCATCCACCCGTTGACACTCACACTCGGTACGGCCTCACCCACAACCACCACGTTGACGAGGACAATTCCCCGAACGAAGTCGCTACACGGTCCATCTATAGTCCACTCTCTATACAATATACGCCAATTCCTTACTTGCTTTCCCCCTGAAGAGATGAAGCTCGATCCATCAACCAGCCCAAGCTCATCAGCAGCCGAAAGAATATCTTCTCCATGCTGTGTACACCTCTCGCCTGTCGGCGCCCGGGACTCTTCTTGGCCTCGAGTCTTACGATGAGCACTAGTAATTCCCCGATGCTATCTTTTCTAACTCCGTCTCCCCTGCCACCCCAGACTGCCTCGGAGCGTCTTGTCTCCGGCCTGCGGCTTAAGAAAGTTCTAGATGGCCAGTCATCATGCTGGCATTACTGGAATGCATAGGACCGTTGTGCAATGTGTAACTGCACACAGCCTAATAAGATGGACTCGATGCACTGTGGGCCAGAGTCAACGCCCAGCAATATGCCAATACCAGGTCAGGCAGTCAGGCAAGTTTTCTTATTCAGGTGAGGCCGCCCTTTTGAGATTGATTCTCATGGAAAGCATTCCATCAACAAGGGTCTCCCGGTGTCCCCCACGTGTGCACGTGTCTCCTTGTTGACGCGCACCCGGTTCCTGACAACCAAGAAACCGGGGCCGGACACGTTGCCTCCAGGGGTCCTCTCGCCATTTTTATTTTTATTTTTATTATCTCGTTGGGAGTGTCAGGTTCTGTTCCAACACTCCGGTACTCCCGAAAGACGGGATGAACGCTCTCGCACCGACATCTCCTCTCCTACCCAGCGTCTCAACCCGCCGGGCTCGAAAGCCCCTGGATGGTGCTTCGGCCTGGAACCAACACATTCCGGTTTGCGCGAGTCCACCAATCCTACTACCCTCTGCCGGGGCCGACCTAGAGAAGGATGCGAGCAACATGCCAATGTTGGAAGTTGTCGGGACTCCCAGATCCACAAGTGTGGTCCTGGAATAGCCTCCTGGGGGTATGACTCGTGCCTCTGCTCAAGCGACATGATCGCTTCAACGGGGCCCGTCCCTTTTCTGTTGTTGTCCTTCACATTGTGAAACAAAGGAGATGCTTGATTCAATATTCCAGCTGAAAAATCGCGGAAGCGACACTCGCTAGTCAAGCCGCGATGGAGAAGTTGGAACGACGGTGGAAATCTCCGTCCTATTCCATCCGGGGTAGAATCTAACCTCTTCTACACATCGAATTCCATCACGCCAATCTTGACCCGTAGCTTCGCTTCTACACTACACACGTTCGTTACCCCAACCAAGACTTCACTTCTCAGGGTCGACGCAGGGCGTTGGCGCCCCCCGTATCACTCGCTATGGATCGACCGGCTCGATTTAACAGTGGGGGCAGCTGGATTCACGAGGGCTCGGCATCGACGCCGTATGGCAGCCCCGACGGGATCGGATCAAGATCATCCAAGGCCCCGATGATCCCGGCGTTCGAGACCATACAGCTCGACGACATGAATGGCCGGGTCAGGGCGTCCCAGAACTTTGAGCCCGGCCCAGCTCCAGCACGGAAGTCTACCGTGGAGTTTGCAGATTGGTCCAATCAAACTCGTACCTTCAACTCTCGGGAATACTGGCCCACACGAACCAGCACAGTCGACTCGGTGGATTGGGCTGAGAGGAAGAACGGCGAGGACCTAGCAGACTGGCGCCAAAGATCGGCAGCCACAGGCGACACCACCAAGGAATGGCCGAGTGTCAAGGTTGAGAAGGTACCGGCGCCTGATTATGACGATGTCCCGACGAGAGAGCCGGAACAACAGTACAACCAAAACTTTCTCCACCCGCCCACGCCGTCACGAGAAAGCATTCTGGGTGCATTCTCAACGGATGGCCGCGACAATGATGACACCACCTCACTGCGATCCCGGCGACTAAGCGTCAACATGGAGCAGAGCAGCCGCTTTGGATGGTGGACACTATGTCTTCTGCTATTGGCCCTAATCATGGTGATCCTGGCCGGTTTCTATTCAACAGGTTCGGCCACGGCCTTGATGAAAGACAAATTCTTCACGACGTCTTCCGCCAATGCGATTTTGATTCTCAGAATACTCACCGAGGCCTGCGCTCTCATTATGGCTGCGCTTGTCGTAGTGGTGGTAGAGGATCTGCAGTGGGCCCTGGCATCACGCCCAGAGGGAGTCAGCCTGTTGCATTTTGTTGGCATGGACTCGGGCACCGGCGTCTGGGGCCTGTTGCGTCTGCTGGCGACGGCTGACTGGAAGCAAAAGTACTCGAGTCTCTTCCGTCTCATGGTCATTTGCACCATTCCACTACCAGGTATCATCCTCATGGGCGACATCGCTATCGAGCTCGTCTTCTTCCCGCAGGAGACTTACCCCGTTTCCGCTGGCATTGGCGAGTTCAATGCCTCTTATATCAGCCACATTGACTCCGTTTCGTCCACGGCTTTGCTCGTGCAGATGGGCACTCCGGCATGGTCAGACCGAGACTCTTTCAGTATGGACTCTCTTGGCCCCAAAGAAGGCCTCTGCACGAAATCAGCCACCGATCCCAGCTGGACTCCCTGTGCCGAGTCGCACTTGTTAACCGGTGGCATCGTCAGCATCTCGCCACAGGATGATGATCTCACCAAGTTCCCAGATTCGACAGCCTACGTGGTCCCAAAGTCACGCGTTCTGCATCTTGAGTATGGCACAGTGCATGATATTCAGGGTCTATATGACAATGGCAACTGCTACCTGATCGGCACAGCAGCAGCAGCTTCGTACTGGTGTACTGCTACGGGATCAGACAAGGAATTACTATTTGGTAAGCACATTTGTCTTCAGGCTGCGCTCAGTTGTCATGGGCTCCCAGTAACACCCCTCAATTAGGTTCCTCGTACTGCCCACTCGCTGTGCAAGCCAAGAGCGCCTGCCTGGAGGACGCCACCTGGTGGAGCCCACTCGTGATGGTGTCATCTCTTTTCGTCTACGACCGCTACGGCACAGTAAACTACGATCGAGGCAACTTCTCCATCCTCTCCGTCACCAATCTTACCCCTCCGGTGCAGAAAGTCGTTAAGCTGGAGGACTACATGCTAGCCCTGTCCGCAGTGGTCCCAGGCTTCAGCCCAGCGACGACGACGAATAGCAGCAGCACCATCTCGAACTCCAAGTCCACCATGAAGGGCGACAACTCGGCCCTCGCCGTCTACGCTGTCACCGCGCTGCCGATCAACGACAATGAGGTCGCCAAGAAGCTAAGCCTCAAGGCCATCAGGAAGGCCATGAGCGTACCCTTCAATTACTTTCACGCCAATTACTTCAGCAAGCCGTCCATATTCGAGCTCGACACGCCGCGCAAGGGCCTCAGCGACGACATGTACACCACCTTATCCCTCGCCATAATGAGCCACCAGGTCATCGCGGGCGCGACCTCGCGCTGGCTCTTCGGCCTTATCTCGGGCGTCCTGCTTGCCCTCTGCACGGCCATAATCATCGCCACCGCCCGCATCTGCAAGCGCCGGCCCCAGCGGTGCGGGTACCCGACGCTCGACTTCGCGGCCGTGTGCGCCGTCAAGGGAGGGATACCACGGCCGCCTAGTAACGAGGAGGAGAGGGGCCCCGGCGGGCATCACGGCTTGCACCGCAGCCTGACGCAGCTGGGCCAGCAGCCTGCTGCGTTCCAGGTGGCTAGTAAGATCAAGGGGGAGAGGGTCGTGCTGGGACGGTAGATGGGACGTATGTAACTGGGCTGGAGCAGGGGCCGGAGGGGGGCTACACGTTTCACTTCTTATTGAACCTTATTTGATCTGTACATATATTTTTTAACGTGTGGCATGACTGGTAGACGTGTAGGGCTTGGCATCAGGTAGAGACGACTGCATTATGGGAGCGTTGTAATTTTAGTGATAAAATTATTGAATTGCATCGAAAATTATTTCAACAGCTATAGTGACACTCTTTCTCTAGGCCTAGCCAATTGCATTAAGTGCATGCTGCATTAAAGTTCTTATTCAATATCAAGCTAGAAGTTCTTTTGTTAATCAAAGCCGTACAAATGCACTTATGGCATAAGTTCAATAGCCTGTGATACAAGCAGAGCAAAGGCAGTATATTCCTAGAATCAAACTTAGCTACAGAGGGAAAATGGATGCACCCACACCTCTGAGCATGATTTTGGTACTTATAGGTCAGAGATGCCAACTACAAGGGACAACTAGGCTTGGTGTGAAATAGGGGGTTTGTATTTAGCCGTAGGTAGTACTTAGCCAACGAGGGCTGTGGGGCAGCTGCCTGACTGCTTCCTCCTTCCTACGCAATCGACCGAATCACAACACCACCCAACACTCGTATTGCAATATGTGACTGTACCAACACTTGTTTTCTTTCCGTTCCCTCATTCTCTAGGGACTTTTCACGTCCTTCTTATAGAAAACGTACCACCTGCTCTGCTCCCACGGAGCTCCTCTGTAGATTTTTGTGGCGATGTTCCTAAGGGCACGTTTCTTTCGGGAGAATCTCGGGGTATCTCTTTCCATGTGGCAATAATCCCTGACAACGAGGTTGTTCACCATCAGTATTCAAAGCACAATCTGGTATTGTTGAACACGTCGCTGATGTGACGGAACAGATTTATAAGACTGCATTACTTATCCAGATCACTTCTGCACAAGTCTGACATTCCGGCAAACTCGCAATAGTGCAGCGGTGTGGAGCGCCATCTAAGCTTGCGTACTAGTTACATCAGATACAGCTTCGAATCTGTCTCCCGCCGGAACTCTGCTCTCGCCGGACCAGCCGATACCGATCATGCCACCACTTCGGGTATGGACGATAACTTGCGAAACAAAACTTGACAATCTCTCTAGCTTCATGTTCCGAGGTGACTGAGAAAGCCCTGCCCATGTCCTGGATGGCGGAATGGAGATCGGCCCCCGCTTCAATCAAAACAGCGGCTGTCCCGAACTGACCATATTGAAGAGCTGTCAAGAGGGCAGTACCAATGCCCTCAACTTCAGCATCGACGTCTGCGCCTTTTCGAATTAGTAATTTCACATTTGTGGGTTGGCCCCATTTAGCGGCCTCCGACAGTGCACTCCCAAGGCCCGCCACTTGCCCATTAACATCGGCCTTCATGAGAATCAATTCTTGGAGAGTCCAGGGTTCCGCATGCCTTGACGCGCACATGAGCGCAGTGCCGCATTGATTGTGTTGGAAATTTATGTCTGCACCCTTCCCGACTAGCATTCGAGCAATGGAGTCGAGGCCTTGGGCTGCAGCTTGCTGCAATGCGGTCCCTTTCTTTCGAAAGGGTGAGGTGGATGGGATTTCGAGAGATCGAGTCTGAAGTTGCTGATTCACGTTGGCACCACCTTCAATCAAGCAAAGGAGAATGTTTATCACATGATGCCGTCGACTGGTTGCATTGGACCGAATCGCTGCTTGAAGCTCGGTCCCAAGTGAAAACCCTGGCGTGCCGACTTTTGCGCCATTTTTCAGGAGACACTTGATCATGCCGAGGTCGCACATGTACGAAGCGTAATGCAAAGCTGTCGAGTAAAACATAAGGCAATGCTCCGGTCCTGCGTCAATTTTGATGCTAGCGGGAGTATTGATGTCAACGCCGGATTTCACAAGCCTTGAGATTATTCCCAGACTGCCCCCGTCCACAGAAGCCATGAGCAAAGCGACATCGTGGCCTCCAGTAGCTATGAGGGAGATTCTTCGTTCAAGTAGGAGTTCGAATATCTCCAGGTGTCCAATCCTCGCTGCCACGGATAACGCACTTGCATAGTTGTTGGAATTCAGGTCTGCGCTCTTTTCAACTATGACTTGCACGTCGTCGAAACGCTGCCAACGTACTGCGTCTTGGAGCGCAAGGTTTCCATTGGCGCCATTTTCGAGAAGGAAGCGCATTGTTCCTAATTCACGTTTCCTCGAGGCCTCTTTGAGCTCGTGATTAATATCACTGCATGCTTCGATGCACCGATATGCCTCCCCCACAAGGCCCAAGCGGCAGGCATAGAATAGGGGTGTTTTACATAGTAAGAGCATCCCTTCTTCGTATCTCCCTGGAGGAAACAGAGCCGCGGCGCTTGACTCCCATCTGGCTGCATTGTAAAGTCTCATCCACATGTGATAGTTTTCAGTGTCGGACCCACAATCAAGGAGCTTGCACACGTCGTGTGACAGCTTTCCTGGAACCTTTTTGTGAGCTTCGAGCTGCTTGATATGGAATGCCCATGACGTTGCGGCATAAAGGAGAAGATATCGGCGTCTGACCAAATCTTTCAAGATTCTGTGCGGATTCCCGACAAAGTCGCTTGACTGAAGTCCGACATTGTCGATTGGGAGTAGCATTGAGATGCAGCAATGTCCAATGTACTCGTGGGACGGACTGGGTAGCCCGGCAAAGACTTTGGACCTGCCTGAAATGAGATACTCTTTGACAGAGAAATGTGCGAAATAGACAAATTGAACAAATCGCTCTTCATAGATGCTGGACATGGGCTCGGACTGATAGTATTTCTTATCTGAAAGCACGATCAGACTTCGACAGATGCTCAAGACTGCAGAAAGTTGGATCAAGCGGTCTCGGGGGTCAATCTTCGTTTCCTCAGGCCTCACTACTGCTGCCTCGGCCATCTCATGGAGAGTGAGAGGCCGCTCCGAGAACAGGAGCCAGGTAAAAGTGGCTCTCGCTTTCTCAGCATCCTTTCTCCATATGGTCTGTAGGGTTCTCTCGTATGTTTCGTCCAATGTCTCGGGCAGGTCATCGAGCGCTCTTTCGATTTCGGCGACTGTGCGGCAGTCTTGTATGGTCTCGACCTGGCAAGCAGCCCAGCGAAACCTTTTGATAGTCATGGTCGGTGAGTAAATGTTCGTCAAGTCCAAAACTCTGAAAAACATAACTTTTATAAGGAACAGAGGGCATAAAATGTGATGAGAAGATATACACTCACATTCCATGGGCTCCTGCACCGACCTTGTCCTGTATAAGTGACTTCATTTCTTGGGGTACTTCGTTCAAATCCTCCAGACACGAGCCAACGTACTTCCTTATATCAGCATCCACCTTATGCCTTTGTATGGGAGTCCCCCCCTGGGAAAGACACTCAAGGCTCTTTCGTATATCCCATTCGTCACGGCTAGTCGCCAGCAAGTGCAGGTTTCTAAGTCTCGAAGAGGCAAGTGTCGCAAAATGTTCGAGAACTTTGCCCCTTCCCTTTTTGTCGAGTACTTCATCCAGGGCATCAAGAATAATGTAGACTTCTTTACCAAGTTCTTCGATGGTTCTAAGAAGGGCATCTTTGAGATCCCTCGTGCTAGGACTATGTCCAATCGCATCATGCGTGTCGTAAAGTTCCTGAACTGCAGAAGGAACTCGAGCCTCATTCGCAGAGAGTTGTCTCAGAAGTGATCTCAATACGAGGTCAAGGTTCTGTTCCGCGACAGCTTGGAAATTGAAGTAAAAGTATGCTGACTTGCATGTCGCTGACGCGCGGCGGCAGAGGTGCTGGATGCATTCAACGATAGAGGAACTGTAAGAGTATCACTCCAAATTAGCATATTGGTTGTCAGAATCTATCAAAGAGCCAAGGAAGGGTATTAATACCAAAGAACCGTTTTTCCGCATCCAGCTTCAAATGAGCAAGGGTCAATCATTTGTCTGTCAGCGATGGTTGGGGGTTATCATCACTCACGAATGCCGTAAAGCCAGATGAGCCCGGCAGACTCAACCCACTGAGTGAATGTTTCAGATTTGATGAACCACTCTCCAGTCTCGGGCTCCTTTGTTTCAATAGCAGCATTGTGGTTTCCAGAAGGATTGACTTTACTAAGCCAATCCAGCAGTTTCTTTCGCTCGTCGTCTGGTATGTATCCCTCCACTTAGTGACGTCTTCAAGTCATAGATACTAAGGATGAGCTTTGACTAACTTTTGAAGCTCTTTCGAATTTCTTCGAAATGGTAATCGATGGAGCATTTGATCGTGATATCCAATCTTGCTACGATGGCATAGATCTCCGAAACGTCACGTGAAGAATCGCGTTGTTGTTTGTGGATCTCGCCTATCTCTTTGCTCGTTTTGGCGAGGAGAGAACTGTCCTCGAGTGCTTAACTGTAAATAACAGATCCGGCCAAAAAAGAGCAGCGTGATATTTCACCCAGTATTCAATTGTGCATGACAAAACTTACCAGCCTTCCAGGGATACGCTGAAATGGAATGTCTGAGTGTAGTCTTTGATGCGGCGTAGCACCTGGGTATGCTCTTCCCTTTGAAAAGGCCAGGCCAGATTCCTATACCACTTTCTCTTCTCACATAACCTCTTGAAATCAATCAGCTTGCCCTTAAGGTAGTTGAGGTCGTCCTTGCACACATTTGTCGAGACCACCAGAGCCGAGGTTTTGTGAATGGCATCTGTTGAGTGTTCTGGGCCGCTAGGAACTTTTGAAGCTCTTCTAGATTAGTTCTGAGTGCAATTAGCTCTCCATGAAACTGTTCCGACTCTTCCGGGGCATTCCGAACGTTGCGAATGTAGTGATACGTAATCGTGGTGAGCTCTAAGGTCAGGCTGGTCAAGCCGGCAATTCCAGATGCGAGATCCATTTGACGAGACTCAATACAATTTATACAGGGCCGCGCAACAACGGTATACGAACAGACGAGAGATTCGATTAACGATCGTATACTTCGGCCCTGTCTACATCGAGCCTGAGGATGTCGTGGGAATTTCTCTCGGCGCAGCGGTCCTGCGGGGTTGAAGCTCAGCCTTCCATAATTTGGACAGCATGACCAGATACTCCGACGTTACACAAACTACCTGCATGTCTGCCTGATTATATCGGCTTCAAATGTGTCTTACGCGGCCAGGCATCTGATCCAATATCAACAGCCGCCAGCCTCTTCGAAATCTCTCGTGATGCTGAGCCCCGTGGGTGACTTCCGTTATCGTTGATCTCACACAGTTTAATAACTCACACTGGGATCCAACTGCCGCGGGAAAATATTTACAACTAAAGAAGAAGACTTCAATCGCTCGCGCAAAGATTTCATGTGGGTTTTCACAAGTTTTCAGCTGCATTCCTCTTCTAGTGTTGAGCTGCCTGCATCCCTAGAAAGACTCTCGTGAATTTGAAAACGATCTCAAACGTCAGTACTTCCAGCTGACTGACCAACGACGTGTAATTCGTCTGAAGCTCGACTGCATCCCATTGTCTCGGTAATTTGCAAAAGTCGTCAAATGTATGGGTGTCCTCATCAATTCTCTCTCGCTCTCATCTCCTAAAGCCGAGAGTTGGAAAACTCCCTATAGTCCGGCCTGCTTGGTCTGGGTGCTTGTCCAACCGTGCAAACAGTTTGAGACGACCAACAACTTCGCCGAGCATGCGCTCTGGGAAGTGTCCGTGGATCCGGGCGGCAACATGCTCGAAGTCCTCCTCCGGAGACAGAGGCGGAATGCGGTGCTCCCAGGCTATCAAATCTTCTCTCCTGGTCCATTCACGCCACTGTCGTAGACCGCACCGACGCCCATCATCGCGCTTCACCGAGCTAGCAATTGTCACCGGGGCACGCTCACATGGAAGTTGCTGCCCCAACGCAGTCACTTCGTCCCAGGTGGCAAAGCTGGCTAGGATAATTCGCGCTTCCTGGAAATGGGTAGCCGTCATACCTCTAGCCCCGCGTTCCTTGGGGGAAACATCGAATATCTGACCCCTCCAAACGACGTTGCGGTTGAGGCTGTTATTCGAATGAGATGCGGCGGGTCCGGCACCCATCCCGGTCGGCACCGGGGGCTGCATCGGGGCCGGCTCCGTCGGTTCCAGTGACATCGGTGGGAACTGGTCCCGTCGCGACCGCTGCCGCCGCGGTAACCAATTGAGCGGAGCTATCGGCGGTGGCTCCATTTGTATCGGAGGGAACCGCCCTCGCGGCGGCGCCGGGGGTTGATGCTCGATGTATACGTCATCGCCGTAACCACGGGGGGCGCCGCCGCCGTAACCAGCCGTGGCCGGCATATTCGTGGGCCAGCTAGTGTTCTGCGAAGGGTTTGGCTGATGCTGAGGTGCGGGTGGTGGAAAATTTGCGCCTTGGTTTTCGGGCTGATGCCTAGGCTCGTGGTAGCTTCCGCCTCCGCCTTGGTTTCCACCGTGCTGGGAGCCATGATGTCTGCTGTGGTGGTGGTCTCCCCTGCCGTGGTCTGCCTTTTTATGCTCGTGGTGGCTCCTTCCATGCTCACGTTGCTGATCTCCGCTGGATGAACTGCTCTCGCGTGTTCTCTTGTGTTCCTCTCTTGTCTGCTGCTGGGCCGAATCATAATATTCTCCAGAAAGTGGCTGTGGCTCGCCAGTAAGAGTTCCAGAATATTCAAGTTGTGCAGTATCGGCATAAGCTCCACCAGACGACGTGTTGCCCCCAAGTTGTCCCTGCTGATGTGGAGCTGGACGAGGTTGTTGGATTACGTAGCTGCTTGCGGCAGGCGTTGAGCTGTGTTGCTGCGCTTCGGCTGGCCTGGTGGATGAGCTGTATTGACCCCCATAAATGGCATGGTGAGCACTATATTCTAGATAGTTGTCCGATGCTGGCTGTTCATCGCGTCGGTGGGACCCGTGTCCGTTGTCTTTGCGATTGCTCATGGTGGCCAGTAGTTGAACCAGCCTTTGCCAGATTGTTGATGGAATAGAGGTTCTGTTAGGGTCTTCTGGTGTTGACCTTTTGCGAAGTTCAGGATTGGGTTGGCAAGAATCAAGGTAGATATGGAAATTAGGTCTGCTAAGTGCATTCCTGCTGCTGTCGAAGGAGTCTAGTCCCGGTCTTGTGGCAGGTTTATATAATTTTCAGAAGGCCCTGTGAGGAGTCTAGGAGATATTGTGACTCAAGTCTCCGGCTGGCATTGCGAGCAACTGAAAACAGTTATTCACTGGTATGCATCAGTACAGATGAAGCTGGCTTTACTATAACAGCACCTTTCTGATCCATGAGCTTGCCTTTGGATGGAAATCGATCCCATGTAAGCCCAGACTGATTTAAGTGATTGTTAAAAAACTGTGTGCAGTACCAACCTGTGTATGAAAGTCTACATCTTTACATGATATGAATCATGATTTCTTGATTGCACATGTGAAGCCAAAGGCATTGTTGGTATATGAACCGTGATCATTTGTGTTGAGCTGATATCATTCCACGTAATTTGTCCTTTATTGGTGCGAAATAAAACCCCTGGCAAAGACGTGAGGAGTGGCACAGATGAGTTTTGAGCACATGTGGTCGAGAGCTATCCGCGCCAAAAATGTGTCAGAAACTCATTTCCAGCAGGACAAAAGCTGCAATTATCTATTTTCTGCTCAGACTCATAAATATACCCCTGAATCGTCGGTTCTTCAGTGATTGAGATGCCATTCCAATATCCGTGATATGATGAAAGCTAATTTCTTTGCGGACTATGACACTTCTGCAGCAACGTGTTTGAGAGAGAACATCAAGTTTCTTCTGGATGTAAATACCTGGAAAGTAGTGACACGTGCTACATGGCTTGAGAAACTCAAGCGGCTGGAACACCAGCAAGAAGAAACCCATACTCGTGGTGTTTGCGATTAGAAAGACCTGCCAAAGCTTCATCACTGTAGAAGTGAGTGTTAGTAGTCCCCAAAGAGGACCTACGACAAGGACATCATAGTTCAAACGTATGCTTTTACAACGGCTTAAGAAGACAAGAACCTCGGCTGATACCTAATGAAATTGGACCTTGGACCTTGTGTTCATGACCACTCAAGTCATCGGCCAAGTCACTGAAAGTCGTTATTTAGGGCCCCCTCAGATGGCAAATAATCCGAAAGTCTGATTCATGGACCTGGAACCCACTGGAGGATGCTTCGAGTAACAATTTATGAGAAACCTAGCTTAGAGCGAGGACTTTCAGCACCCCATCCTCCATAGAACAGTGTGAGATCTTGTTTACCTTTATGCCTGCATAAATATTCTAAACTGCTTAGAAGAATAAATGGTCTAACTTCCCCTTCCAAATACCTATGGTTTAGACCCCCTAAGCGGTAAATGCACTGCTTAACAACCATTTAGAAGGATCTCACATCCCCGGTATAGCAATCCGTATCATTGTACGTCTTCATTCTGTAACTTTAAAATCCAGACACAAGGGATATTTCCCACCTCTATCTGAGAGAACCACATTGTGAACACCCAGGGAGCCCAGACCTACCTACTGTTTGGACGCCATTCGGGTACGCAACACGCCTTCACTGGTCTGAACGAAGGCCTAGAGCATTTACGAGAGCAGACCAGAATATAATCCAGGGGAAAAATGAGTGTGAAGATGGCAAGAACATGAAGACCGAGCATTAGATATTCCAAAGCGCAGAACAGATATCAGATCTTACAGACCCAGAATAATTAGATTAAAAATAGCTATGCTAAACACCACTTTTGCCACGCTATGTTGCGTCCCGTATGCTATGCTCAAGACAAAATAAACTCTCTGGCTCCCAGAACGACAGATTCTCGTTCCCTTTTCCATATGCTAGCTCCATGACAGCTACTCCTCCACCTGCCCTCCCATTCCCCGTTCGATCCCCCACGATCACGAGCTACCCAGGATCCTACTATACGCATCCTCCACCTCCCCAGCGAGCTCAAGCAAGCTCACAATAACAATCTGGTGCGTCAGGTTCGGCAGGCGGTCGCGGTGCAGGCCGATCCACTCGAGCGGCGGCGTCGCCTCGCCCATGTCCCGCAGCTGGGGCGTCTCGATGACGGGCGGCTCCAGCGGGTTGTACTCGTACTTGGACTGCGGGAGGTCCACCTCGGCCGTGATCTTGCCCTGCTGCGTCTTCTTCCTCTCCTCCTCGGTGCTCGTCTTGGCGGCGCCCTCGTCCGGCGGAGCCAGCCCGGCCTGCTTCTGTGGCTCGGGCAGCACGCCCGTGACCTTGATGGCGGAGGGGAGTACGACCTCCCTTCCGTACGCCTGGGCGAGCGTCTTAGTGTGGTTGGCCCACATGCCGCGGATGTACGAGATGCGGCTGTAGTTCCACCCGACCTCGACCTTGCCCTCGAACGCGCTCTTGAAGATGTAGTCGATGTGCCGCGACTGCGGGCTCTGCCACGTCCGCATCACCGCCTCCACCTTGGGAACCTTGAGGATCGTCCCGCCGCGCGAGCCCGTCGCCGATGCCGTCACGTCTTCGACAGTCAACTCGCTCAGCGCCTTAGGCGCCTCGATCGTCCGCACCCCGGCCAGGCCGATCCGCAGCTGCCCGAGCGTCAGACCCAGGACGCTGTGCACACGCTGGTTTTCGATTGTCGCAGCGAAGCGGGCCTGCGCGTTGAGCGCCTCCATCTTGAACACCTGGTGGTCGGAGAACGTGGTGGGAAAGACCCCAAGGTTGAGCGCCTTCAGCGTCACCACGACGTCGGTGTCGAGAGAGATAGGGGCCTTCGCCAAGACGTCATCGCCCGGCGCCTTGGAGATGGAAGGCCTCTGGACTGTGGCGGTGGTTGAAGCTATCGAGCTTCGCTTCATGAATTTCTCAATCTCCTTCAGCGATGTCTGGAAGCTGGCTTTTCGCTCTGCTACGAGTTTCGTGAACGCCTGGTACAGGGCGACTCCTTGCGCAGCAGACGTCGTGGTCCCAAATACCTGGACCGCCTCGCCGTCGAAGGTGGCCACGAGCCGGTCACTAGTCCCCTCTTGTGTTCTTCGGACATTGTACATAAGGAACTTCATCGATGTGATGTCGGCGACAAGGAAGGCCTGGTAGTCAAACGCAGCCTTGATTCGGAACTGACTGAACGTGACCGAAGCTTGAATCATGGGTGTCTCGTTGAGGGCTTGCTCTCTCTGAGGCCATTGGATTGCAGTCCGTAGCTTGAAGTCCCGCATGGCCACGAAACCGCTCATGCGGCCCTGACTGTCAACTCCGATCCTCTCAAATCCAAGGCAGAGGTTCTGCTCCCAGTCCGAGGATTTCTTGGATGAGATCCAGAATTCATTGATGGCGAACTTGGATTTGCCAATTGCTTGGCCAAGATCGACATTAATCACCAGAGCAGATATGGATATCGTAGCGGTCCAGGGGAAAGCCGCAGTTGCAGCCACCTGCTGGTACCTCTGCACCAGATGCCCTTGCGGTCCTTGGGACGTCTCGGTCTGAAGCTTAGCCATAGGATTCGTCGAAGTCTGGCGGACGTCGCGGGGTATCCAGATCTCCCTGAAGAGCAGGAAGTCCTGCAGCTGCTTTGCATTGACAGACACCTCCATAGGGCTAAATTTGAGGATGGCCGACACACCGCTGGTGCCACTGACGTGCTTGCTGTTCATGAGGGACAAGACGATCGAGTCCACATTGAATTGACCCGTCTCTTCCCGGGAGTACACATGGCGAACAGAGGCATGGAGATTAGCGATGGCTCCCGACATGGCAAAGAAATTCCCTTGCTCAGCAGAAGCGACAGTATTGACTGTGAAGTACATGTCATCGAAGGCAGCCGATGCCGCCACGCGTGCGATGGGTTGACAGCTCAGCGTGAACTCCTGCCGGCAGATGCGCAGACCCAGGTTGAGCTTCAGTCGGCCGATGACGGCACTCGGATCAAGCAGATAGTCTTCCTGGGCAGCCTTTGTCTTAGCAAGAGCTTGCTGCGGCTCGATGTCCTTGCCAGGCTCGTTCGCGAGAACCTCCTTGATGCTCGACGTCATGTCCAGCACAAGAGGGACGAACGATGGGTACAGAGTATTACTTGAGGCGTCGATTTTGATTTCGCCGTACAGAGAGGGATCCTCGTTACCAGGGTCTCTGTACTCGACCTTGAACGCAACACCTGGGGACTTCATCACTGTACTGCTGCCAGTGTCGTCGGCAGTGAATTGTCCATACTTGCCAGCAAGACCGGCACGTGTCGCCCTCGACGAACGGAATGTGTCGTCGACTTCCTTTTTCGCGGCCAGGTAGACAACAGCTCCAGCGAAGTCTGCGTCGACAAGGAACGACTCCATCCTCTTGTTGCCAAACAAAGCCTTCCGTGGCTCCTCTGACTTCTCAGCTGATACCGCTGGCTGACTTGGTCTCCTTGGTGGATTCCAGTGCTGCGAAGCTTGTCGCACGTTTTTGACGGACAAGTTGATGGAATCAGCCACATTAGAAACAGGGATGACAAACCCAGATGTAAGACGCAGATTGAGAGATTTACCAACAGCCTGGAAAGCCATGCGGCGAGTATTCGATGTGGATACATAAGCCACATTGAAGACCACCTCAGGCATCAGAGCTGAGTTAGCAGACCGCAGTCTCTTGTCCTGGCCGATTGGAACAGTCTGCACCTGGAAATTCTCGATCGTAAGTCTGGCTGAATTTCTTGTGCGCGTGCCCAGCTCGATCTTGTCCCAAGTGAAGACCAGGTCCTCCTTGCCCTCCACCGGCTCCTCACTGCCAGACTGGACGAGCCAGCAGATCTGCATTTTCCGGATCTCGAAGTTGTACCTAATCGTGGAGAGGAAAGAGTCAAGGAAATCGGCCTCTTCCTGTCCTTGCTCATCGTTGATGGTGATCTTGGGCTTGGTCTGCCTCAGCTTGCGCAGCAGTTCGAGCTCGCGGGATGTGTCAAGGTCCTTGATCTTGTCACCCATGTACCCGAGGACATCGACAGCCGTGGAGATGGTCTCCGGGGAGAGGATCACGTCAAAGCCATCAGTAGCAACATTGAAATGCCTCTGCTCGGAACCGTCTTCTGCTGCCTTTGAGGTCGCCGTAATGAGGGCACCAAAAGCCAACCTGCCGCAAGTTCGAACATCGGCCTCTGTGCCCCTGGCAATTTCCATTTCAATCTGCCGTAGGTTGACATGTACCTCAGGGAAATCAAGAATTGGCCTATGAGCCTCCGGGCGATTTCCAATTCGCAAGTGAACTCCACCCAAGTGGAATAGAATATGAGCGAGTGGCTCTGCGGTCGACTTCAAAGGCGAGTTTCCGAATATCTCGAGACCCTCGCAAGTGACATTGGCGATATACACCAAAGCTATTTTTGGCTGATCCGCCGGCGTGATTTCTTGCTGTGGTGACGGTGATCGCTGGCTGATGTCAAAGGTCTCACGAATGTGTCTTTGGATAAGCTGCACCTGTTCTTGGATGTCATCCACCGAGCTCGATATTTCAGGCCGATTCAAGGCGCTGAGCAAGCTGTAGACTGCAGAAGCGTCTAGCTGGATGAGCTCAATTGACGCAAATGTGCTGACGTTGGTCTCCACTTCGCTCATCAGAGTCGTCACCCTTCCATTCGTTGGAGGTATTTGAAGAAGTGACAGAGACCGCGGCTTGTTGTTGACTCGCATCTGTATATCGTGGGAGTTCTCCTTGATGTCGAAATCGAAGATTATTTCCTTTCCAAAGTTTGCGGCCATGGCAGCACGAGCCACGACACCCGATACACGATACGTTAATGACTGCAGCAGAGGAACACTGATGTCATATTTGTCCAGGAACAAGGCGAGATTCACCCTGAATGACGACATCCTGTCCTTGATCTTTGGTTGCGGTTGCTTAGGTTTTGGTGACGGGGAAGTTGGCAAATGGCTCTTCAAGCGATAGAGCTGCGCTGCTTCATCTTTGATCAAGAGGTCGAGGACTTCCAGCAGACCGATTGGGTCTTGCTGAACCGCAAAGGAAAGTTTTTTGCTGCTGGCTGACGCCTTGATGACATGGGAATCAGTCGTCTCCGTGGCTTGTAACGTGTGAGAAACAATTACAGCCGGATCACGCAGCTGAAAAACACCGATGACTTGGGTGTGGCTACGCAGGCGCGATGTGAAGGCCTCACAACTGAGGACAAGATCCGTATCAGTGACATCTTTCGTGTCGTGTCGGATAAGCACGGATGCCTTCATGCCATCGGCAAGAGATACAGAATTGAGGTTGATAGCATCAAATGCCATCTCGCCACGGCCGATGGACATGACAACATGAAGAGGCTTGCCAGCCGACTTTGCGGGAGCTTTCTCGGACTCTTCAGCTCGGGCTTCCTTCTGGCTCTGAAGTCTGGTGAACATTCTCAAAACGTCCTCGGCGAGCTCGCATAGATCCCAGTTCAACCTTATTGCGGCTTCGCCGCAGTAGACATTGAGCATTGTCATGGAAGCAGCTAGGCCGCCAGATTCTGGGCTGGCACTCGAGCCTGAGATACTCTTGTCCTGGAACCTGGCAGTGACATCCGTGAGGACGATCTCATTCTGCTTTGGACCAGGATCGAGTACGAACTGGGTTTCACGAAGGCGCATGACAGCGAGGAATGCCAGGCTCGGGCTGGCCGATGCTGGTTTGGTGCTGACATCCTTGCCGAATATGTTCTGTATGAGCTCCGAATGGTTTATACTGCTCAGGTCCCAGTTTCTCCACCGTTCGAAGGCATGCACGACTTGTTGCCGAGTATCTGCGGGGAATCGAAAATCAGATCCCAGGCAATCCAGCTCCAGTCGCTCTTTGCTATCTGGATTCAAGGTGGTCCATATCTGTCTCAGCCGGACGACGAGCTTCCACGAGTCGTAGGTTCGCAGGTGTTCCTTCGCAGATCGCAGAACAGCTGAGGGGCGAATCAAGAATGTCGGATCAATAGCATCATGGCCTTCGCTCACGAGCGTATAAGTCAAGTACTTGATGAGCCTGTCTTCGCGAGCGAGTGTTGGCGTGAAGACCTTCTCCAATTCAGTCGCCAGCGTCGTCGTTCGGTGAATGAGGGACGCGAGATACTCAATCTTCTCTGATGATATGCTGCTCGTTATGCTTCCGACTTCTCCATCCAAATAGGTCATGTCTTTGGTACCCATAGAGATCAGAACATTCTCGATTTGTGCCTTGACTGCTGCATGCGTATCAAGGTGCAAGGCGAGACGCTCAGCTGCTGACAACTCGAGGACACCAAGTCTCACATGGAATGAGCTCTTTTCCTGAACGCTGCTTAAATCGAAAGGATCATCCCATGAGCTCTGAGTCCTCGTTGTAAGGACGAGGTCGCTCACGTGGGCATCGTACTGGTCCTGCTCTTCTTGAGGCGGCTCAGATGAGTCCAACTCAGACGAGTTGACGAATCTCAGATTCGCTCTAGGTATCCTCAGCATGAGATCGCTGAATTTTCCTCGCATCTTCTTCTTGCTTTGCTTGGAGAAGATGTCGCCCATTGCATCGACCTGCAAGGAATCGAGTATGTCATCCGGATTCGAAGGTTGAAGCGCAGATATCAGCGATGATATGCTCTTGACAGCAACCGGGTTCAGGAAAGCAGTCAGCCCGGCGGGCAGTTCTACAATCACACTCGAGTATGCACTATCCTCTTTCATGTTGGCTGGGTCAACATCTCCTAGGTCGAAAGCTGTGGCCGAGCTATCGGCTTCCTCGTCTGTCTCAATGCTAGACTCTAGAGTCTCTGTGATTTCTGGCTGGACTGTTTCGAGAGGGAAATATGGTGCAAAGTATTGACTGGAGAATGCCACCGTGTTGTGCACCTGGTCTCTTCTGTCTGCAACATCTGCGTATGCACTGTAGAAAGCCGAGTGACGACCAGTGGATGCCGAAGGATCCCTGCGGTGTAAACTCTGCTGCCCGATTGCGGTCAAAGGCCGGAGTCCTTCGGGTAGCCTCGAGTGTCGCGAAGACTGCCGAGAACTCAAGGGCCTTTTGATGCTACTTTGGCTCGAACTTGAGGCACTCAGGAAGGATGATTGGTGCTTGAGGCCTCTGAGCTGTTGTGATGCGCCGCTTGATAACAGCGAGACTTTATCGTATGGCACGTCCTCCTCACCTGTGGGCTGTGGTACAGGTGGCACAGCTTGAGCTATAGGGTCGACTGGTTCTGGGGTGAAACTTCCAAGGAGGTCCGGCAGGAGGAGAAAAGGTGTTCGCAAGCTCCTCTGATCTTCACGTCTAATAAGCTCTTGCTGTAGCTTTCGCTCATTGGAGAAATCAAATTTCCGTGCTATGCTCGCCAGGTGGATGGTAGTTCGAACGAGGAGGTTTGTTTCGACTGTGTCATAGAACCTCGATCTTTGCCTGGAAGCAGACTCTGCGTTCACACAAGACAGCTGTACATCCGGTATCTTGACATCAGCTCGTTTGGAATAGTGAGACCTGGCCCAGTCATTGAAATTGACGTCAATCGAGCCAGTCGAAAAGAGAAAGGCGGCCTCTTCAACATGAAGCCATAGCCGGACAGATAGCACCGCAACACGCAGGTATGTGACATCGTATAGGATGACTGACGAGCTGGGGACCAACGCATTCTCATCGTCATCAAAGCTGAGACCGAAGGCTTTGCCCCCTCGCATAAGGGCCGTGAGGAAATCAGCAGTGCACTCTCCAGTAATAGCACCGATGCCTAGATCCCAATTGCAGAGATATGTCGGCTCTGTTGGCGGCAATCCAAATACGCGATGTCCATAAACGGTGATGCCATCGATGAACATCTGAGTGGTGGTTGTTGCACTGAGAGGCGTCTCTTGACCGCTTTCACCGTGTCCCAAGGATAGGTGGAGTGGGCTGATAACCAAGTCCAAATCCATGTAATAATTCGTGAACCGCAGGTCTGCCGAGAGATGTGGCCCATCGATTTGCACGTTATTTTCCGAGGAGTACAGATTGGCAGGCAAAAATATCTTCGGGTCATCGAGTCTGACACTCAACATCACATCCATGTCATTGGACTTCTTGAAGGGCGGCTTTGCAGCGAGCTCCGCATCGGGGTTTTTCTCTTTCGCATCAAGAATTTCTTGATACTCCTCCAATGTCTTGAAATGCATGTCGTCGCCGAAGTAGTTGTCCTTCAATTTCATGACATACCTAATGAGAAATCCATAGAGGTGAACCACAGGAGACTGCCCATTCACGTTGACGACGAGCGTGTCTGTCAACGCGGGGGAAGTTCCAGCATTGTAATGATACTGACCATCGACAACCAGGTTCTCCAGATGACCGACAGACATAGACTTGACAAAGCTCGCTTGTGTGTTCCACGGCGGAACGTGCAAGCTGATGAACGCCTCTTCGGCACGGACATCGAAGGGTATCATGCTTCGAGGAGGCCGAAATTTGTCAAGCGAGATGCATGTGCTCGACTCCAGGAGAGGACTCGTGACGATTATGTACGCATTGTCCTCGGGGTCTGTCGGCTTGTTTATAATGTTACCGTCATTCACATTGAGGTACAGCTTGAGGTTCGAGAAATGCAAGTCAAGGAAGTACTTGAAGGGCGTGAAGACGAGGTATTCCGCAGGCGGCCCGCTTGACCAGTCATTGACAAGGTCGGTCAAGAGGAAGATGTGGTCTCTGAGAATGAACAGTTCTAGGGCATCGGTCGTGATATCGAACCGCCATTGACGAAGAGCGTTCCATTTGAGGGGCGTGGAGAGGTCGCAGGAGATTCGCTGCTTGCCGGATCGCCAAAGTAGTTCGTGGTTGATGCTGCTCGTTATCTCGGTCTTTGGGAAGTCGAGGTCAAGTGAGCTGGAGAACCCATGGGTATTCGCAACCATATCCATCGAGTACGATATTGTGGCGTTGGCTGCGATCTTAACATCAAGCCATCCATATTGACGTTCGTAACCACCCGTGGCGCCTTGATCAGACTGCTTGAGCCGATTTCTCGTGCTGCGTCTGTCACGGTCCTTGTCGGTCCTCATGGGAGGTTCCTGGCCTCGGAACCTCCAATTCTTCGACTCCTCCCTAATCGGGACTCGGAGGGTAACCTCGTCATCAAGCTCAACATACAATTTGAACTGGGTGGGAACCCTGCTGGCTCCAATCGGAAGCTTTTCAGCTGGCTGGGAGTCTTTGCAAATTCCGGGGAAGAACACTCTTTGCAGTTCCGCACGGTGGCGATCCGCCCATGGCCCGTAATTAACGAAGCCACCTTTGATAGACAAATTGATGCCCCAGGCAGGCGGATCATCACCGTTGATGTTTGCACCATCGTCGGACCTTGTTGCCTTCTCGACGGTACCGGGCCGCCGAGGCGCAACTAGGGTCGGGGTGTCCCAGTAGATTGTGATGGTCGCTTCAGGCGTGTCCATGATCGTGTTCACAGCAGCATATTCCACACCAGCCCATCGCAATTGTTCATTTCGCTCGAGGTCGTCCAGGTACCGTGAGAGACCTTGCCAATGACTGGAACCAGGTGTTTGTCTGTCCGCTGTAGCAATTGGGGTGCGTTCGTCCGGAGAGAACGACTCGACAGAAGATCTCCAGAAGGGAACCAGATCCCGCAACTGAGATAGGGCTTTACGTCGGTAGCGGCGGAACAATGAACGCTTGGGCAAAGGAGGAGAATCCTTTGCGACTTGTTTCTCTCGGACTGCCCTGTCGACTTGATCCTCTCTGTAATCTAGATTTTCCCTCATCTCAATGGTAGGGCAGTCGAGTTTGATCTTATAGATCTGGCGGTACGGGTCTGGCGTGTCCGTCGCACTCGCATTGATCTCGCCTGAGAATCCCTTGGCATTCACTATCATAATGGCCTGTGTGTTCTCGTTGCCCATGACCACTGCAGCCTTGTTGCATTGCAGATTTATTGGGTAGAACTGAAGCGAAAGCGGGAGCTCATCTTTGGAATCCGCCTTGTCTGGGCCCGCCGCGTTATCATCGTCTGAGCCGGAGGACTGGAAGGTCGCCTTGGGCTTTCCAAAGCCATTCATACTACTCTCTCCTGACTCGGCGCGATTCGAGGTGGTTTTTTGGGGCGAAATTTCCCTTTGAGGCACGTTTGAGTTCCTGTCAGCGCGTCGCCTAAGCTTGGAGTGCTCCTCTTCCTTTGGCACGGGAGTGGTGCAAGCTTCATCATCGACCAAGCCGGCGAGTATGGTGTCATAGGCGGCGCTTCGGTTGTAGATGAACCACTCGAGCCCAGACATGACGACGTTCACCCGACATGGCAGCTTCGCGTTCCTGTCACTTTTGCCCTGCGCATGATCTTGGAGTCCGACCCGCGGCCTTTCGATATCCGCATCTCGGACTCTCCATTGCCAGTATGACCATGTGATGTATGCATCGTGTACGAAGATGGTCTCGTTGTTACCATGGTACCGAAGCCCCTTGACGAATATGCGGCCGGCCAGCAGGGAGACTTGTAGGGCTTTGATGTCGATGTATATGCCGTAGACGTTCCAAAGATACGATCGGAGCAAGAGGGACACGAGCGAGGCGACTGCTCTGTTGAAGTATCCGAGGAAGAAGATGGAGAGAACGACTGCGGTCAGACACCAGGCTAGGAAAATGCTGAGCGAGAGACGTTGTCAGTGCCAGATTCCCAAGGAAAAGGGGTTGCATGTTGCGACGAGACGAGGGTTGGCATACCCGCTGAAGGGGGAGCTTGCGAAGGGGCTCTCCGCCAGAGGACTCCTGGCCATCTTGAGTCCCGACACAGACTCCGACCTTCTCGTTGCTAGCTGCGGTCGGTCTCGCCTGCGGTGGTCGCAGCCTTGGGTGCTTCCCAACCTCGATCAGCTGTTCTGAAGCTAACCTCCTTCGCCATGCCTCATTTCATGCCATGCCCTGCACAGTCAGAATCGCGGATGGATGCTCGAAGTCGCATCACAAGCAAGCGGCTTGTCGGATTTGGTCGACGTTCGCAGCGGTTCAATTGGATGCGCAACACTTTGCTTTTGCTGGTGCTTGTAGGGCGTCGCGTCAAGCTCCAATTCCCCAGATTATTGCCCAGGTCATTGAACGGACGAACATGGACAGGGGTCGATGGCAGCTGCATGCACCTGGGCGTGACGTACCGTCTGTGCTGAGGTCCGCTTAAGTCCGGCTTAAATTCGGCTGATTTGCCTACTTCAAATCAACAATCATTCATACAATTCATGATTTACATTATGAATTGTGCTGTCTACAGTCTATGACTTTCTGTAAGGCCCGCTTTTACCCTTGTGTGTCGCCTTCCACATGACAAGAGCTGAAGAAGCGGCGCCGCGGCGGCGATCTGTCGAGGAGAGGGCCAACGTGCAGCGATTCCCGTGAAAGTGAATCTATTCACAAGGCTCGAGAGCATCTATATATCTCCGTCAGATGAATTCACCTTATGTCTCAATCAAGAATCGCCGACCACATATTGTCAGCGGCCCCAGGTTTGAGGATCGAAGGAGACAACTGCCACAGGCCCCGGTGCGGATCGTCCGGCTTGCTGGCTGCGGTGGCGGCGGCGGCGGCGGACTTGACCTCGGGGTACAGAGCTCGGAACTGCCTGGCCAAGAGGTTCTTCCTCATGGCCTTGCATTCCGCGGGCGTGGCGGGCGGCGCCATGTCCCTACGCTGGCCCTGGCCGAAGATATCATCGATGCTCAGGTGCGCGTGTGCCGTGGCGCGGTCGGGCTGCACTGCCGCCCTGAAGGCCTCCTCGAAGGGTTTGGCCTCCCTATTGTAGGGCTGCTGCAGGTCCCCGAGGTGGTCCGCTCCGTTGATGGTCACGGTTCGCCATGACTTCTTCGCGTTCGCCTCCTTCATCGCCAGGATCTCGGGCGCCGGTGCCGGCGCGGCCGTTGTGTCCTGCTGGGGAGGGTCGTGCCCGGGGCTCTTGGACTCCTTTTGCTTCTGGCTGTTGTGGTACTGGTAATAAAGCTGGGCCCCGAGCTGTTGCAGGGTGATTCGTTGAGGACTCGTACGATTTCCCCTGTCAAAGCTGTTCTGGCGCCCTGCTGCTTCTCTCTCGGGTGTAACACGCAACCTCTCGGAGTCCGATTTGATCTTCAGTTCGAGTCTGACAACGAGATCCTGCATCTGCCTGTACTTTTCCAAAAGCTGCATATACTTGTTTTTCAACTCTCCGACGTCGAGCTCCGGAGTCGTCTCGTCAGCGGCGGACGGGCTCCAGGGGTCCGCTGTCTCATCGTCAGCTAAGAGTTTGTCTGGGAATGATGGGTTTCTCGTACTGTCAGGTGGAGGTGACACCTCTTTCTCAGGAGTTGGTGGCACCTTCTTGCCCTTGTGCCTCACATACCTCCGGATCTTGTCGTCGGTGATGGGGATCCCTCGCGACATGAAGACGTCGCTGAGCGGCACTTTGCTCCGGGACTGCATCAGCTGGTCGATGTGGGAGTAGTCGCCCACATTTGCGTTCTTCCGCAAGTTCCACAGTTTTATCTTGCGTTTATATTGTCTCTCCCTGCAGGCCATTAGCAAGTAGAACCTCAGATGTCCCACTACACCGGCACCAGAACCAGGCCACACGAAGCCTCAGCGGCAATGTCTGGAAGTTTTGGCCTTGCAAGTGAAGAGCATTGAAAGTAGCTGGGTAGTGCGTGCTGAGCACTGTGTGGGAAGTAGACCTGGAAGGGTCGGGGGATAGGGTTGGGAGACTTGGTGATGGTCAAAAGGCGTGGGGAATAGAATGCAAATGATTGTAGATGCACGTACGTTGCATCAAAGTTTTCCTCACGTTCTAGCGTCTGTCTAACCTCTGCTAGAGTCTTTTTCTGTTTATGATATAAGTCGCAGAAGGGCCTCTTGATACGCTCCCACTCTTCGGGGGTGTGCTCCTTGGCACGGCTCGGGATGCCAGACATCACAGGTGGTTCTACCTAAGAAAGATACCGGAACTGTCTGCGGTAGCAAATCTCAGGGCAGAGCACACGCTAATGAAGCCTGGGTATTGGGTCGTAGACCAGTAGAGACGTCTCGATTGGAGACTGGGGGTAATTGAGGATTTGGAAATAAAGAGCTTAGCCTGAGGGCTCGTCTCGTATCTCCTTGGCCTGGTATAGATTATATGCGTGCGCGCGCGTAAAGTACTGCGGGAGGACCGGCTGATGATTATCTCACGATTGATGGGGCATGAAGAAGGAACAGAAAGAGGCAATCACTAGAAGTGAGAATGATACTCTGGATTAAATAAAACATTGAAAAAGGCTCGACTAAAATGAAGACAGCAGAGCCTCTCCCAGAGAGGTCCTTTACGAATGATCTCACCCAAAAAAACAAGGACCATGAGAGGGAACCGTCAGAAAGGACCGTCAGAAAGGACCGTCAGAAAGGACCGCCAGGAAGGACCACGGCTAGATGGAGTGACGTAGAGCTGACAATGCCACGCTGAGAACAGGCTAGAGCTAGCCAGCTGCGCAATTGTGATCCTTCGCGCAGGCACGGCCCTGAACCACCCTCGCTGTGCTTATGTGCTGGGCGGTAATCTCTTCGGTGAGCGGCTGCCTCTCCTGCTATTTCCGAATTGATTAACAGCCTGGACAGGATTGGAGAGGTCAAAATCAAATGAAAAGAACTGGAGGGGGGGTGTTGAAGAAAAGGACCCTGTCCTCTTAGGTGGCTGTCGGCTCTCAAGAAGAACCTCAGTGTGCCTTCGTCAGACGTCAAATTCGTCGTGTGTTATCCCAGAAAGAACCACAGTTTTACCAAGGTACCGTAGAAAGGACCA
>JACBFG010000038.1:353889-388594 GCA_013435955.1 Diaporthe sp. HANT25 | reverse complement strand
GGGGGGGGGGGGCCGAGTCCACGTCGAGGTCCTTGGCATCCCAGGGGTCCGACACTGTAAACGCTGCTCCTGTGGCGCAAAGGCCCTCAACAAGAAAAAAAAAAAAGGACCGCGAGAAAGACCTCGTCGACGTCGGAGAGGGAAGGGGGATCAGGACCGCGGCGATTCTCACGGTTGAAAAGGACCAGACCATCATGTCTATAAATCGAGCCTCACTACCGTCCCCAGGTCTGGGTCTTTCACTGCAGTCAGGACAATCAATCAAGCAGTCCATCGGTCAACCAGAGCCCACGAACCTTAAGAGAACGCAAAGAGTGACCTCGAGCTTCACCATCCATCCGTCGAAATTATACTGTCTGAGAAGACGCCTTCTCCCTTTTATTTCGATTCTGTGATTTTCACTTCCGGGACAGACATCTAGATAATCGCCTTCCCCATGGCGTACAGCGGCGCAGTCACACCGGATTTCATCCTCGCTCTCATCATCGGCTTGCTCACTCTCAGCTGCAATGTACTGGTGATCTGGCAGAACGAGCGCGCTGCTAGGCGTGGCGGGTAAGTTTCCCACGCCTCGAAACGAACGTGCTGGACCCCACAGGGAAGGCGCTGACGCTTTCTTCTCTACAGGCGACACCATGCAGCTGGTGGCGTCTAGATAGACGCCCTGCAGCCTGCAGACCCACCAGTCTGGCACTGACAGCACGCGGGAAGGGGATCGGGGTAGGGGCGCAGGAGAAATGCTTAGAGCATCAACATGGAGGGACCTTACTACCTAGATATGCTGTAGAAAATGCAGACAATAAAAATAAATAAACCAAGCAAAACAATAGACAGAGCTCCGTTACTGCCCCACGAGCCGAGCCGCAAAAGCATGGAGCCCCACGTTCCCGGCTCGCTGGGTCGCGCTGTGCCTAGCCCTGTCACCATGCCCCGCACCACGTCCCGGACCCTTTTACTTTCGTTGCTATCACGGCCGGCTTCATACGGCTTTCATTCTGGCTGGGCATATGGGCTGGCTTTTACGAAGAACCACGCTGCTGAATAGATGCGTCGCTTCAGTAGATTCTGCGGCACTTACAGCTTTGGGAACAGATCACATATCTCTATCCACCAAAAGTGGGAATCTGTCCGGGGCTCCTGTATGGCAGAAAGTTGAGTTTTCCACCTTCCTTACTTCTGCAACTTGCTCCCTGTATGGTATTCTTGTGATTGTTAGTTTTCATAGCAGGCCTATGAATAGGTATATAGTACACCATGAACGATTTGGCGCCATGTGGCTGAGTGCATTCCATATAGCCACACTGTATGGATGGATGATGTTGGTTTTTTCGTGTACTCTATCTTTTGGCTCAAACTTTCTGCATGAAAATGAGATATTTCCGCCTGGAAACGCAGGGTACATCAGTACAGCGTTAGCATTAAACCGGGTGGAGATTGACACACACATGGCTATCTCACAAATTCACCTATCCAGAAGACTATATGGGTATTGTGTCTGGGTATGTAAATTGGCTATGGGTTTGTGTCTGTGGTGGGTGCACAAATTGGCTATCAGCCAGGGTCATGGCAATCTTGGAAGTCCATATGCTACAGTACTGGAATGGAGCTCAGCTTCAATACGCGCATACCAGCGCTGCGAGACGTCATGCGCATGAAATAGCCGCTAAACGCGGCCGCCCAATCAGTGGAGAAGACCCTGTGACGCCAGGCTTGGCGTGGGCCCTGCTCCGCGTGGGCAGGCACTAGCTGTACCCAGCTGCCACCGTCAGGAGGGACGAGACGACGGCCTACGTAGTGTCCTCGTCACTTTGCTGCCTCTCCACCATCGTCGCCGGCAAAGACGGCGATGACCTCTTAGGGTTGTTGCTTTCTTGCTGATTCCCGCTCCGTTTCTTTTGCTCCACTGATTTTCCTTCTGCTGCACATGGAGCCATGGCCGGAGGCACTGGCCAGAAGCTCACCTACGCCACCACCGTCGTGGCTGGTGTCGCGTCCCTATCTGCAACCCTCTTCTCAATAGTGTACGCCCGAATGCCTCCCCCTTCCGACATTCCACTTGCACAACTCCTCGAGTACTTGAGCTGACAACCCAGATAGATCAACATGGCTCCAAACGTATGCCATGGCAAGCTCTACGCGTCCCGTCTGAGCTTCACACTGACATGGCCTTAGCAAGAACTACAGGAAACCGCTCCTGCAGCGGTACGTCGTTCGCATCTTGCTCATGTAAGTCCGCCAACCATCGTCCCTGGCCACCCTACAACGCGCATCAGGACTGACTGGCTCCTCTAGGGTGCCCATTTACTCCATCTCCTCGTGGGTTAGTCTTGTATCCTTCAACGCGGCCCAGTGGCTCGACCCGATCCGCGACGTGTACGAGGCCTTCACCATCTACACCTTCTTCCAACTCCTGATCAACTACCTCGGCGGCGAGCGCAACCTGATCATCATGACCCATGGCCGAGCTCCTGTCAACCATCTGTGGCCCATGGACCACGTCCTCTCGCCCGTCGACATTTCCGACCCCTATACCTTCCTGGCCATCAAGAGGGGCATTCTTCAGTACGCGTGGTTGAAGCCGATCCTGGGCATCTCGGCCATCGTGATGAAGGCCACCGGCACGTACCAGGAGGGCTACATTGGTGTTAGCTCTGGATACTTGTGGAGCGGCATCATCTACAACATCAGCGTCACGCTGAGTCTGTATTCGCTGGGTCTATTCTGGGTGTGCATGCACGACGACCTCAAGCCTTTCAGGCCCATGCCCAAGTTCTTGTGCATCAAGCTTATCATCTTCGCATCCTACTGGCAAGGCTTCGCTCTGTCCATCTTGGTCTGGCTGGGAGCGATCCCCGACAACGTCGAGGGCTACACCCAGGACAACCTGGCGGCGGCCATTCAGGACGCCCTGATTTGTATTGAAATGCCGATCTTCGCAATCGCACACTGGTACGCGTTCTCGTGGCATGATTACGCCGACAACAGGCTGTCTGCGGCGCGACTTCCGGTCTGGTACGCGGTTCGAGATGCTTTCGGTCCTCGAGACCTGATCGAGGACACGAAGGAGACCTTTAGTGGAGACAAGTACAAGTACCGGCAGTTCGACTCCAACGACAAGGTCCTGGCTCACGAGGCATCCAAGTCCCGACTGGCGAGATTGAAGGCGGGTATGCGCTACGAAAGAGGAGGCAAGGGGAAGTACTGGCTGCCGAACCCCCACGAGATAAACGAGCACACATCTCTGTTGCAGGGCGGAGAGTCGAGTCGGGATAGATCCCAGTCGCGGACGAACGGCACGATCGATTTCGACGAGCCGAGTCTCGACCCAGGTGAGGAAGACCTTTACAAGAAGGCCAAGAAGATGGAATTCGGTGACTGGAATGTGAGTACCCATGCTCGCTCGTTATATATCATCGACAGGCATACTGATCTGCCTCTAGTACCCGGTCATCACGGCCAACAAGCCCTCTCGAGATCTCTGGACAACCCCACAACCCAGTTTCGCCCGGATACCCAACGTCGAGCCGAGGTCATCTTCATCATCGCCATCAATATCGCGCCCGTCTCAGGGCTCAAGACCTCCCAGCGCCGATCTCATCAAGTCCAAGACCAAAAAGAAGGGCAAGCGCAAGGAATCGATCCCTACATCCGGCATCATCCACTCCCCGGATCACCACCAGCACCGCGACAGAGTCACGGAGGAGCCCCTCCCCCACGAGGACGAGACCGCGCCCTCCGGCTTCGGCACCGCCAACGAGGACTACGCCACGGTCACGGAGGAGTACCTCGAGGCGGCAGAGCGCATCGGCTACGACGGACGGGTCAAGAACGTCGAGAATGAGGGCCCGCTGGCCGAGGGCTCGCGCGCGTGGGAGGAGGCCCATGAAGAGGAGGAGGCCTCGCCCACCGCCACCCCGACTTTTGGGGCTATCGACGGCACGGAGGACGAGGTCCACCGGAACCCGTGGGATAAGACGCAGGATGAGTTCTTCTCCTAGCCAAGGGAGGCGGGAGCGAGCGTGAGCATGAGCAGGCCAGCGGGTATAAGATTTGTATCTTGTCTTGTGTTGAGTTGAGGCTTTTGATACCCTGGACGTTGTTTTCTTTCTTCTTTCTTATTATAAAAGAGGGTTTGGCTGCTTTTCAATGCTCTGTTTTCTTGAATGTTTTGTTCAGCGACTTATACATACATGGATGCGGCCCTCTCGGGTCACACATTGGGACATGCGTGGCATGGCGAGGCGTCTAGATATACACGGAGAGAATTGATTTCCGCCTGGTGGTTTTCCGCGACCATGACCAAGTCTTTTTGGCGCGGCAATTTGTCCTGCGTTGCTTCGTGGTAAGCAGATTGCCTCGGTTACTTCTGACCCTGAGAACAAGTTTGTGTGGTCGAAGTCCTGTCGCGCGTCGGTGCGGCGAGCTCGTTCTAGAGCAATGCCCTACAGCTTGTCTGCCGTCATGGACTTCCCGTAACACGATTGTGTTTCCTTGCAGAAAACGGCACCGATCATGACCATCCAATACTAAACCTCGAGCAGACGGCGATGCGGACCTCGAGCTGTCACATAAGAGGAGCACAAATCACCAGTAACAACGCAGCGGAAGAATAAGACGTTCCTGTCAATTTTGGTCATACATGAGCCTTTTCTGGACTGTTTGAGGTCTATAACGCCGAGTAGACTCCAGGGTATTCCGTTTCGCCAAAAAGAATTCCGAAGCCATGTTCTCCCGCGCAGTAACGCAGGTCAATCAATTGCTGCTGGAGGCATCTGGGGCATTCCGCCTGTGACGGGATCTCTTAGAAGGGCCAGATGATCCATCTATCATTTTTCTTTTTCTGTATCCATAACTCCCATTGCCAATAACGCCTCGCGGTCAGTCGTGCTTGGGGGTTGAGAGTCGTCGTCGCTGCCGGCCATGAAAAATAGCAAGTCGATCAAGATCAGAATATTTAGGTCTGAGTGGAAACTGCTGGCTAAACATCATTGTTCGCTTCAGTGGTTTCAGGCTCCAGAGAATCCTGCGGTTTCTGAAAGTGCAGGTGGTGGAGCCGACAAAGGGGTCCCCGGACTGTGCTCGTGGGTGTAGCTATGGTCTGGGATATGGGTGGTTCCCTGGCCACCGATGTTCTGATCTTGGTGTGAACCTGGATGGGCCTCTTGGTAAGGCAGGAGCAAATTCGAGCAAAGATGGAGCTCGAGTGTGCGCGAATCCAAGGCAGAAAACGGTGCATGCTGTTGTTGCGCGACGACATCGGCAGCTGGAATTGTTGTTAGCACAAGGTTAGAGAAATAGAGAATCGGTGATGATGCTTACCTCTCAAATTGATGCGTTCAAAGTAGGACTGCAGAACGGGATCTTGGTCCTCGACAACAAGAATCCCGTCGCTCTCTCGAACCGCAGTCTTTGGTAGGGCTCGTCGAATGCCCAAAAGCATGCCTAGAAGTTCGGAGATTCTGTAGCCTTGCTGGGTATAGTCACTCGGGAGTCTCTCCAGAGGCCAGCAGTTGATGGTCTTACTCATCTCCTCCCAGGCCTTGAATGCCCAAGTCGACTTCTCAACACATATGAGCAGGACCAGAATAGTGAAAAACATGCCGTGATCAATCTTGGTCCTCGCGTCTTGCAGGTCCCGTTGCATGTGTGTCAGCAGGTTCTTGCTGGTCGTCGACGCTTTCCGTTCCGCAGCGGCCGTCAACTGCAGACATATGGTCTTGTACAGCTCCGCGTCGGTCTCCTGGGTGATAGACTTTCCCTCAACCTGAGCAACCGGCGACGGACAGATTTCTAGATTCCACTTAAGCTCCCGATCTATCACTTCCACGAATCCCCAAAGTTCAAGGGCCAACCTTAGGTTTCTGTCGTCGGCATCGCGAGCAATCTGGAGGGCTGTCTCCACAGTGATGCGTGAGAAAGACGCCCGCTCCTTTTGTGCAAATACAGGCAGCTGGTCCCTCACATAAGCCTCCATCTTGCCGGACAATTCCTCTTGGTCATTGATCATCACGATCTGTGGCGTTGCCCAGCGCTCGTCTTCCGCCAGGAGTTCAGCGCCTGGCTCCTTGGGCTTGGTACCGCGGAGAGTCTCGACCAGTATCGCGGAGCCCTCTCCGGGGAAATGCGAGGCTTCGAGGACCACAGGAGGATGGTCTAGGTTCAGAGTTGACTTGAACCCATTGATCTGCTTTTGCGAATGTACGATCTGCACGCCAGCGTCATAGAGGTTGAGTTCATCAGTAAACTTTGTGCGGACACACCCGGATCGCCAAATCCGGGGAGAGAGCACCTTGCGGCATGTGTCACAAGGATCACCTTGAGAGCAGGTCTTCCTCAATATTCTGCAACGAATGCATGCGCCGATCTTCCGAACTTGCTGGACCTCTTTTCTGCGCTGCTCATCAAAGCGCGCCCGGGAGTGTCTTGACTTCGAGCCGTTCTGATCGACCCGGAAGACCGATCTGCTGGACATCGGAACCCCGTGCAACGGATGAGTCGAAGCAGATGGCGGGGCAAGGGGTGTATTGGCCATGTACGTGATCTCACCCCAGGGTTGCTGGGACCCAGGTTGCGAAACTGGAGGCGGAGCCGATGCTGGAGGCGGTGAGACATGGTCAGAGGTTGCAGGTGGGGCGTGCTCTTCGGCGGCAGCAGCGACTGGTGCAGAACCGGGAGTGGCTTCCGTGTCCTGGACAGTCTCTATTGCCCTTGCGAGGTCCTCGCCGAGGTTGTGGTTGAGGAATAGTGTGGGGTCTAGCATTGCATTGTTCAGCCTGGCGGTTGCCGCGGCAGCGACACTCAGATTGGGGGCTTCGGTGGGCGTTGTGCTGTGCTCATGTGGATCCTGGATGTGTTCTGTGATACTCGCTTGACCATCCGGGCCTTCCTTAGCTGTAAACACTGTCAGGTACTGGCAGGTAAAGGTTCTGCGTGTGATTATAGTGTGCTTACCTTGCACTTCACCTGCCTGATGCTCGTTGTATGGAGATGAATGGTCCTCCACGGTGAACTGTTCCTGAATCTCGGCACGCTCAAGTGCAGTGGAGCCAGACAGGGCGAAGGCACCTGGGAAAGGCTCTTGCGATCCATGTTGTGTCTGTGGGTTTTCGCCTCCGTACTCGTTCAAATGGTCGATTTGTCGCCTAGATACCTCTGCTAGAGTCTCCAATGGTGTCCAATTCTGGTGAGGTTGCATCAAGGGAAGCTCCAACTGAGGGCCTGAGTGCTGCTGGACTTGTTGCTGATTCTGCCGAGCTTGCATCGTTCGGGGTGTCCGAGCTGCTGAGATGCCATTGAGCATGAGGCAGGCATTTATGCGGTCTTGTTCTGATATGGCGGGGCATTTCTTCGTAAGGTGGTTGGTCAGGCTGTCGATTCGACCCTTGGGGAAGTTTTCGCCGCAGAGTTTGCAAGTCTGGGGGTACCTGCAGAAACTCAAGTCAGTCGATATACTTGAGAAATCAAATTGTAGAGGCCAAGGCTGAGAGGCCCCAAATGGTAGACCTCAGGCGTCGGCGGTGAGGGCTCGAGGAGATGTCGAGGACGCGGGCAGTGATGCTCACCTATTGGAATTATCTGCCAGCTTGGGTCCCCGCTGGAAGTACTGCTGGATCACCTGGTTAGGCCGGCGACCCATGGCGGTGATTGCCTACCAAGACAGGCTTGGATGTGCTCGATGTGGTTACGATGCCTCGAGGTGCTCGTCCGGCTGGTTCGAGTCGGAGTTGACTTTCTCGAGATTCTGCAGGTGGAAATTTTGGCGGCGAAGGTAAGAAGCTCTGAAAAGAGCAAGCGGTAAGGCAGGCCCCGCTAGGCTGGTGGGTCTGGCAGCTGAGTGTGATTGGACACAGATCGATAAGATATGGGGAGATAAGCCATCCTTGTCCACTTGCATCCTGGCTCAGTTGCGAGGTGAACTTAAGGTGAACATGTCCTGGTAGGCTTCTTACACTTGTCCAGGAATGAACACATCTGCAGCCAGAATGTACCCATGTCGCCACCCTATCAATATTCAGAGTATTTTGCACTCCTGAGCTCGAAGACCACCCCAGGATGTGCGATGGCGCACCAAAACCCCATCCTCCTCCCTCCATTCCTTGGCCTTTCCGCCTCTCTTCTTCAACATTCCGATGAATTTGTCCAATCTCTCTTGTTCATCCTTCGTTTCTGCATAGTAGCCAGTGTCACGAATGTTTTGGGTTATCAGGAGCACTGTTTGACGCCTCTTTTGCCATTTTTGTTCGGCCAGCCTGACGTTTTTCTCGATGTAGGCGTTCGGATCCGCGCCGTAAGCCAGCAAAACCTCAAGGACCGGCAGCAACCGGCTCGCTGGGACAGAGCCCCATCCTTTGTACCAAGCACATTGCCAAGGAGTGAATTCGTTGAACATGAGGTTAGGATCGGCACCATTTTGCAAAAGAGCCTCCACGATCCGCACGTCTGTGCCTCTCAGCAGCTCGCCACGCCAATACGTTGATTCTGGCTTGCAAGCGTAGTCCAGTAGTGGCCGGCCCCTTTTCTGCGTGGCTTTCCGACCGTGTTTCTGAAGCCTAGCCTGGACATAGCGCCATAAACCATAGCAAACTGTTAACGCAAGAAAGTTGTCCTGCCATGGAACTTTCTGCTGGTCCTCCTGGAATGTATTCCACCAGTCCGCCCCACATCTTGTAGTCAGCGCTGTTTCTAAAGCATCTAGCAAGTCCATCTGAGCTGTATCTTGCTCTTCTTCCAGCTGGTATGCGACTTCGAGCGCGACGCCCACCAAGCCCCACGGCTCGACATTCCCAGCTCGAGCTGCTTTGAACTGGTAACCATACGGACATTTTTTGGCCAGCATGACCAGACTTCGCAGAGTTGCGACCAGTGGATGAAATCCCAGGTGATTCGTCTGGGCGCGAATTGAGTTCCATACGTCTTCTTTCCACAAGTACTCAGTGACGGAGCGGTGTATAAATTGCACCTTAGGATCGTCCCAATTGTGTGTATCATCCAAGCCAGAGGAATCGTTCTCGGGATATGCCTCTTGGGTATCATCATCCGCAGCACTGAGCTCGATCAAACCAGCGCAATGGCTTTTTATCTTGGCATCGATGGAAGCAATCTGCACAGATGCCTCCTCAACAGTAAACTGACCCGCATCGGCCTCCAAAACGGTCTTTTCATCGAGCAGAGCGAAATGTAAACCTAATACCGTTAATGGCTGTACTGTGATAACCATACGCGCTGTCCCCGGCCGCATCCAGGAAGATTGCAGCTCAATATGACTCCGTAAAAGTTGGAACATCTGAGACATTCCTTCTTTGTACCTGCTGGGAACTCGCTGAAGCATGTACGCAAATAGCTTCTCAAGGTCTGTCGGTAATTCGTGAAGTCTTTTGGTCAATACGCCTATCTCGTCGTGATTTTGGAGGCCTTCTGACAAAGATCTAACCACAAGCCTAACCCAGAGGAACACGCCCTGGGCTGCCTCCACGATTTCTGATACGAGAGCTTTGGTTTCCTTGGGAGACTGAGATGCAAGTTGTTTCGTCCTGGGGTGGTCGCGAAGTTTGTCATTCACATATTTCACCACGTCATTCCGAGTTAGGTGGTGAAGCCTCAGTTTGGGGCAATCCCGAAATGCATCTTCGAAGGCATTTTCTGGTCGGCTGGATAAGATAGCTTTGAATGAGGATAACTTCGCTGCCGATGTGAATATTTCGGACAGCTCTGAATGTTTCAGCTCGCTAGCATCAAACTCATCAAGCCCATCAATCAATAGCACCAGCTTCAGTGGAACATCGGAGGCATCCGTGATCTCCTCAGCCGTCAAGTACTTGAAAGCTCGCTTGAGTTGGTGCATCGTCGGAAACTGACTCCATTGGGCAAGACGTTTGAAGCGATCAGGAAACAGTTTCTGACCGAGCTCGGGACATTCCCGAAGAACCTGGAGGAGAATGGATCTGAACAATCCACCCAATGACTTCTGTAATGGTGTGCCAGGATTCCAAAAATAGAAGGACAGGATCAACAGACGTCCACCAGCACTCCATTTCAAGAGAGAGTCAGGTGTCCTTTTGTCAGTGGCGAGCAACTTCATGAGAGTTGATTTGCCCGATCCGGCCTTTCCTGACACCCAATAAATGCCAGAGTGGTTACGCAACCAACTTTGAAAGTTGAACCAGGTTGTTCCGGTAGCTCCGGATGGAGGCTCGCTGTAGATCCATTCGAAGGTACCCTTGTGGGCGCTATCGATATCATCGTACCGATCTTTCTCTTGATCGAAGTAGAGCGAGTCAAGGATCTTTCGCAATGTAATGCTCTTGGCCTCCTCATCAAAACTTTTTTGCGAGGATGACATATGTCGGGACTGTCCGTCACGTATGTCTTGTAGAAGTAAGACAACTTCATTGTGTTGCTCCTGCTGAATTGCAGCATCCTCTTGGCTTAAGGCACGAAGGCGATCTTCCATTGCTTTGTCTGCGTCTTCGCCTGCCTTTATCGCGTTGAGCAGAGTTTTCGTCTGCGTGTTCAATGCTGAAGTGTCCGGGATTGTGTCGATCTTTCCGGCCATGGGCACGACGATGTCATACAGCAGCTGCCCACGGATTGCCTCCAGCCGGGCTTTTTTCTCCCCAATCTTGTTGCGGCTCCACATCGTGCGGGCTGTGACCTTGATCCATCCCATACGTTTATTAGATTTCGTGCCAGACACTTTCTCTCCGAGGCCGATCAACTCCTCAGCCAAGTCTTGGCACCCATCGACAAGGTCCTTGAAAGCCTGATGTGTGTATTCAATTAGGCAATAGCTCTGTCGTCAGGATGCAAGCGAATCCAACAGACAACCTACCTTGTCATCCTCAGCGATCCATGATAGGTCCTTGATTTTGTCATTTGATGCTTGAAGGCTCCGTGTGATGCCGATGATGTCCCGCGTTTCGGCCGCCGACCCAGCATCTCTGACTTGTCCTAAGACCTCAAGGAAGTTCTTCGAGAAGTCAACAACCGCCAAGACGTTGACAGCTAAAGCGAAGGCTGATATTGGATCCATTGTGTCAAGTGCGAAGTCACTCGTGATACATGACGAAGGGACGATGAGGTAGAGATGATCACTAGTGGACGGCCGCAGGTGGTCAGCACTTGAACTTCTCAATGATTTTTAGTCACGTGAAGTGCAAATATGTCGTGTAACCACCCGTTACGTTTGCTAATCTTAAATGGAAGAGACCTAAGCCTTGCGAGGGGCGCTTACTGCTGCAATTTCTCAGTTAGGTCATTTTACAAATATGTTTCTCCAACTGAGATTAGTCAGTTAATATAACCAGAGTTCACTCATTGCTATAAGTACGTTCACCTGATCTCCAGATTGTTCATGATTCTCGCTGTTGCTACAGCGAGATTGGTAATGAGGCGATGAGCAATGATCGAAATACTCAAAGACCTCCATGAAGACCACATCATAATTTTTCTTTTGCAGTCAAACTCTAGCTGTAGATGAGAGTCAAAAGGATCACGTAGATAGAGAAATATCCCTTGGTACCAGAGGAGGTTGTGGTGAATCTAGACTAAGATGAGATCATGTTGACCACAATCTTCGAAGACCGTACTCAGCTTAGACTTCCCATTTCCTTCGCCAATGTCCAGAAATTCGTTACACGAATTGTCATCTTTGAAATAAAGGTTCACCACTCCGAGTCTGCGAAAGGTGTTCGAAGGCTCTGCTCCCGGAACCTGGTTCAAGAGAAGGCACCTCACGTGCACTCCGCCCAGGCCTTGTTTAATCAAAGGTAGTATGTGTCTAGGTTCCTCCCAGTGCCACGCCTGCTCGGGATTGGCAACATCCTCTGCTGAAAAGAAATTTGAGTCGGCCACATCATAATGCACAAGTATTCTCTCCACACAGTCCTTCCACTCCGCCAGCTCGGACAGTCTCTCCATTTTGACGGGTAATTTCCTCAACAACCCAGTGATCTCGAGGCTTCGCACAGACGATTTCTGGAATGATGTGGAATGTAGGTCAGACGTGAAGCCTGGATCGTCCGAGAGAACTCTGCGGCAAATACAGAAAGTGGGCAAGTCTTCGACGAAAATATACGCGGTGGAGTGAGGTACGCAGAGAAAGGCCCAAGACCATGTCGGTGCACGCTGCGTGCATGGGATCCTCTTAGCGCTGTCTCCTACCCACCAGGCTAGAGACTGGATAAGATTCCCCTCCCAGAATCCCGCAATGAGGTTGTCGCCGGTGAGTTCGCCAAACGCACGCGCTATTCCATGCAGTGCTGGAAAACGATCCGACTCAACGGTTAAGTCGGTCTCAGCGTAGAAGCTCACGAAGTAGTTCCATGATAGATAGACTTCTCGTATATCGCTTTTCGGGCTCAGAGAGTGTAGCCCATTTGGCCCATGCGCAGCGCTCTGTGCCCAGTCCCAGTCAATTTTGATGTCAGGGAAAGATTCGCTCGCGACGTGAGATCTGCATTCCCACCACATCTGCTTTGGTGTGAAGTGAAGAATTGCGGGGGATAGCGCTCGCTCCTGAGCTACCCAGCCTCGGGAGTTGAGAGGGCCTCCCGTGATCTCGTGATAAAACTCTCCGGGGTGTCCTCTGACATAGATGCCTTTAAATTGTGTGCGCTCATCGAGGTCAACTGTTTCCTCGTCGTCAACCAGTACGCGGTCCAAATGTAAAGGAAAATGGAGGAGCGGTAATGGTGTCCTCTCCTTGAAGAGACCCGTCTTGCCATCCTTATAACCACTTGCAGCAATGTTGCATTTTGCAGAGCGGTAAATATCGCCCATCCTAGCTGCTTCGTGATTCCAGTCATCTTGGCAGTCTTGAAGTATACAGAGGCAATCAATCCAAATATACTTCATGCCCAGCTCAGTGGTTATATGTAGTGCATCTTTGAATAACGCAGGTAGTTGATGAATTGGTATATCTTGCTTTAGTATCTCAAGATTTCCTTTTGTTAGCGTGAGAATGGTATTGTTTCCCCAACAGTGGCTTAGAGTGAGGTATGAGGCATCTGGTGAGAAGTCCTCTTCGTCGCAAAGTCTGGCTACGGTTTCGGATGTGCCGTCATGCGTCCGAACTTCAATCAGCCGAGTTGGAAGGAATTTCAGTCGTCCTTCATCTTGGCAACTGTGATCGTCCAAACACGTGTCGAACCAATGCTTAGCTCGACCAATGCTTGGTGTAAATATCGCATTGGTGGCTCGAGCGGCATATTCTGCAAAACTGTCTTAGCCTCAGTAAACAGATTGAGATCAGTAGTTCTCTTACCAAGATATTCCGGCCCGAGACCCAGTTCCTCAGCAGGGAAAAACATCATAGACGTGTTCGCACCGAGCCTCCGATTGACAGGTTGGCGATTGCTGTCGTAGAAAGTGAACTCGAAAGATAGCCCTTCGTCGGCATAGCGCCACCCCGCTGCGCATTGCCAGCAAGTGATATACCACGAGTCATCCACAGTATCTCTGACTTCGGGCTTCCTGTCAAGCCGTTCCTCGAAAGATTGTGCTATCTCCTTGCAGAGAGGGCAGCCGGCATCGACAGACTCTCTCAGCGATGACAAAGAAGGGTGATGCTCTACTTCTCTTGAAACCTTCACCTCACCTCGACATAGATTTTGACAGACGGCGCACAACCTTGATGCCAACTCTGTGAGTGCGAATTTCATCTCTGGGTTCAGAGGGTTTTCGTCGTCATCGTCGTCGAATTCGTCGCCATCATTCTCGTTCATCGCACTGTCTTCTTTCTCGTGTACTCCCAAATAGACATCTTCGTGTTCGTTCATTTCCGATTGAACTTCGCCTTGCGAATCGCACGTCTGATTGACACCTTAATCGATGCTTGAGAAAGAGTTGTGTTCCAACCAAAGTACTCGTCGGTCCGCCGCTGAGTGGGGAATCCGCCCAACGTTTTAGGGCTGAGAGAACTACAGTACAGACAAGCTCAGCTCTTGGCGCTCGACACGGCGTTGATGCAAAATTAAGAGGTTCGTGAAATCTCTCTGAGTGGTGATTTCCAGTTCATGTGCATGCTCATGCCTGGCCACGCACTCGAGGTCTGTGAAATCATTCGATATGAGGCCATGCGAAGTTTTTTCGGGTTGACACGTGGGCGTATTCTATTGGTATCACAGCACCGGCAATGCACCCATTACAAACGCCTGCGTGGGTAGTCGTAATAATTCGATGTCCACAACGAGAAATGACCCATCCATGATGATTTTAGATCCACTGTGTTTTACTGAATCAGAAGCGTGGAATATCCGCTTTAATAGTCCTCACAACAAATGACAGCAGCCACGGATGCTGGCACCCCTTGCCGTACGCTGAAAACGCTCTGATTTCATGAGGCCATAACCGAGTAGGGTTTCATTGTGTGCAAGTAATATGTATATTTTTTTTGATCCATATCTCACGATCAATTTATTGCATTTTCAATACTCTTTCAGACCAATTCTGTCCTTCAGAGGTAGGCTCGCCTTGATACCCCCGGTTATTTTCAATTTAATAAATTACGTCAATCATCTGACCGTGCCTATAATTGCTACTGAGCACATGAAACTTTGGATGAAGCCGCATTGTAGTTGGCTGTGTACAAAGCACACTGTCAGGTGAGCCATATTCCTATCCTATCAGCAGAGATTGCAGGCAGAAGCCAGAGGCGGCCTCGGGCGTGTGTCGGGGTAGGAAACAGAACGACTACCTACTAATATGAACACGGATATTTGCACAGAAAGAAACGAATGGTACACAGATACAAGCTAGTGTGGTGGCTGTAGTAACAACTGCCCTGCGTACATATGTAGCCTCTATTGCTACCAAACTTAACAATACCCACCCTATATTGATAAATCACTAGCCAGCGTATAGGGGCAAGGAGAAGCATTAATGGGTTAGTAGCAGCAGATGTGAGTGCTAGTAAGGTCTTTGTTGCTAATGACAGTAAGGAGGTTTATGACGAGATTGTGGTCTATATAGACTAGATTAGTACTAAATTACTATTAATTTGAGTAATTTGTATGCTGGCAAGTGTCTAAATAGTTATATTGCTATAGAGATAATAAGTATAGTTAATTAGTATAATTTTAAGGTTATTATAGTATTATATATAGTAAATTTAGTATAGGCCCTTATAATAAATATAAATATTTATACTAGTTAAAACAAATAGTATACTAGTACTCTCTTTAAGTTTATATACTATAGCTAATTAAAGTATACTATTTTATCTTACTTTACTACTCCTAGTACTCTTAAATTACTATAGTAATAAATACCCTAATTTACCTTTATTACTACTAAATCTAATATTTTTACTATATATTAATAAGTTACTTAATTAAGGAATTTCTTATTAAAATTAATTATTTTAGTATTAATTACTTCTTTTAGCTTATTATATCTTATTCTTTTAGTATTATAATAATAATAATATAAGTTTTAAATTATAATAGTCTTAAAATATAATAATAAATTAATTATTATAATTAAAATAAAAATATTATTATAATTAATTATTAATAACTAATACTTTTTAACTCTTTTATTTTCTTTTAACTTTTTTATAATAAATATAATACTTATATAGATTTAAAGGCTAAGTTAAATATATTTATAAAATATACTAAATTTTTAATAATAATAAAAAAATTAAAGTAAAATTATATAATATTAGTATATAGCTAAAGTATATAATAATCTTTTATAATAATAATAAATAATATATTAATTATTAAAATAAGTTATAAATAATAAGTCTTTATTTATATAACTTAATTAATATTTAATAAATAAAAGCTTATTATTTAAAAATATAAATATACTTATTATAGTTCTTAAAAAGTCTTTAAAGCCTAATATAGCTAAATAAAGCTATTATTAAAATATTATAATTTTCTTACTTATATTACTTAAAACTTATTTTATATTAAGCTAAAGAAATTTAAAATAGCTTTTTATTAAAAATATTTAAAAATTAAGTTAAAAAGTAATATATTAAAGAATTAACTTTAGAAATTTTATTAAAAGAAGTAGAGAATTTATATACTTTTTAAAGTAGCTTTAAATTAATTTTTTTAAAAAAAATACTAATATTATTAAACTACTAATAATAAAAGTAATATTATAAAAAATTTTTAAGCTAAAAAGTAATAAATTAAATAAATCTTAAAGTAATATTTTATAAGTAATTTTTTACTTAATTATATATATATAATAAATAATAAAAAAATACTTTTTTTTTAAAGTATAATATTAATTTATATAAAAAAGATTTTACTTTTATTTTAAAGTATTATTAATAATAAAAAGAAATTAAGCTTTTAATAGCTTTTTAAGTAAATTTATAAGCTATTATAATATTATTAAATTAATAATTTTATAGCCTTTATTACTAACTATAATAATACCTTAATTAATATTTTAAAGTATAAATTTTTTTAATTAAAATACTAATTATATATTTTTTATATAAATATAAATATAATTTTTAATATTAAAAAGAAATAAAAAAAGCTAGTAATAAAATTATTAATAATATTAATAATAATAAAAAATAACTTAAAGGTAAATAAAGTAGTAAAAATTAAAAATAATAATAAAAATCTTACTTTTCTTATAGTATTAATAAGAAATAAATTAATAATACTCTTAAATATACTTAATAAAATCCCTTATATTTAAATAGCTCTTTTTAACTTTTTTAAAATTATAAAATATATTAATAATTATAAAACTTTTAATATAGCTTAATAATAACTTTTTAATATCTTTTTAAATTAAATAATAATTATTAATTACTTTAAAATTTACTATATTAATAAGGCTAAAAGAATTATTATTAAATAAGTAATTTATATAATTTATAAAATTTTTAACTTTAGCTTATATATAATATTTTTTATAAAATATATATATTAATAAATTAAGGCTTTTTTTAATTATAAAATAAAAAATTTTTAATACTTATTAAAGGTTAATTATAAGGTTATTATAAATATAACTTATAACTTTTATTAAAAAAAAGCTATTTAAAAAATAATATTTTTTATAAAGTTTAATAAATAAAAGTAATTAAAAAAACTACTTTTTTAAATTATTAAAGTAATACTAAAGTTTTTTATAATAACTTATTAGTAATTTCTTTAAATACTTTAAAAAATACCTTATAAAAGTATTATATAGAATTTATATATTATTACTTTATTTATATATAATTTAGCTTAATTTATACTAATAAGCTAGTAAATAAATTAAAAATAATTTTTTTTTAAAAAAGTAATATTTATAAAGTATATTATTTTAATTATAACTTTTTTTTAAGAATTCTTTTTTAATAATACTTTTATTAAAAAGAATTATTATTATAAAAAATAAGCCTTATAATTTTAATATATTTATTAATAATAAAGTTAGTATTTTTAAAAACTATAAAAAAGCTATAATAAGTAAAAAAATAATTTTAAATATAATAAATTTTAATAATAAAGCTAATAATAAAATAAGGCTAATAATAGCTTTAATATAATAAATAAATTTTATTTTTAAGTATAATAATACTATTTTTTAGTTTTTTAATAATAATAATATTTATAATAGTAATTTTTAATAAATTATTAATTATTAAAATTAATAACTAATAAGAAAGCTTATAAAATAAAGTTAGCCTTAAAAGTATTAATATTAAATAAATATAGCTATATTTATAAGCTAAATATTATTAATAACTTTATACTTAAATAAAGTATTAATAATTAAAAAATAATATATAAAGGTTATAAGGATTATTAATTAATTATTATAAATAAATTTAATATATAGAGATTTTATTAATAATAATAATAATAAAAAAAAGATTTATAATAAGATTATAATTTATATAAACTAAATAAGTATTAAATTACTAGTAATTTAAGTAATTTATACCTTTAAGTATATAAAAATAGTTATATCTTTATAAATATTATAATAGTAATTAATATAGTTAGTTATAATAGTAAGGTAGTTAAAAAAAAGTTTATTTAGCTAATTTAGGTAAGGAACCTTTATATATACTAGGGGTAGCTATATACTAGTATACTATCTGTTTTAACTAGTATAAATATCTGCATTCCTTATAATTGCACTAGGGGTAACTTGTATCTGTGTACTATCCGTTTCTTTCTGTGCGAATATCCGTATTCACTAATATTGAGAATTCAAGTTCAAGCGCAAGAACCTCAGATCGCTATGTATCTGATACGAATACTTTCCATCATCACACCACTCAGTTATGCGCTGCTGCTCACGAAATAATTTCTAGAATCTACAAGGAAGCTCGAAACTCCCACCGCGTGTGGGCCCCATCGCTCTGCCGTTTGCTGGCCAGCCTCATACTCACTATTATTTTCCATCATGCCATCCACGCCCTCTAGGTATCTCCCCTTCCTTCCTTGACATGGCGTTTCCATATGCTTACGCAAACGCACTCGCTTGTGCTTCCAAAGCCGCACCACCGGGCCTTGTGACAATAAAGGTCATGTTTTTCAAAAGCGGCAAAATCCATTCCTGAACCCATCAGTTTCCATTCATTCGCTCATGCCCATCCGGTGCACGATGTGACCCCAGGAGCTCCTCATCTAGTCCGGATAATGCTGTCCCCATGATTCTTGGTCACGATGTCTTGAGAACAGGCGACTCCATTTCAGCGACACCTGGCCGGCCCAGGTCCAGGCAGCCTCATCTCTCAGCTCAAGCTCCCAGGTCGGCATTCCCGCGCGCGGCGACGAGGACCGCGGCGGCAGCCGGGCCCTCGCGACCGCCGCTGATAGCTTCTTCGCCAGGGCCAGGTAGTCTGCCGGGACTCTCCCGTGGAACCGGTCAATGAAGTACTCCCGGCCGGGATCTGCAGCTCGTTGCCTCCACAACTCACGCAGCATTTCCACGCCGTGTCTCTCGAAGTGCTCCCTGAGCAATGCCAGTGCGGTGATGTTCGTCTCGGTGTCTATGTAGTTGAGGAGAAGGGCCTCCCGAGTGACGTACTGCACAAAGTGGCCGAGTTCGGGCTTGTTCTGGCCCCAGGGCTCGTGCCTGAATGGATTGTCATCTAGTAGTTGCCGTATGTACAAGAGCATCCTGTGCTGGTGACATGGTGGTTAACTTCTCCATCAAGTTTTGTTCTTCAAGTGAGCACAACTAGGTCTTTTGCTCCAGCGGCCCGCCACGTCCTGAAGCTGCGGATTGTGATTGAGACGTTCACTTACGCAGATCTCTCTAGGCCTCCAATTCTGGCTCCTGCACAGGGCGTGGTCGTGACCTCTGGTTGTTAAGAAAGTCAGTAGACTAGAGCCGGGCTCTTGGGGATCCGTGGAGATGACGCTCGAGTAGAAAGGTTGCGAGCAGCGTGGCACAGAACGGGACAAGACAGAGATAAGGAGCAGCCGATATTTACGTACCGGTAGAGACGGGAGAATGAGTTGCCGCGGGGGAAGCAATTTGGGAGAACGAAGTGCATTGTATTGTGGATAAACTTGACTCTCGGGGGGTCGAATGGAAAATGGCAAGGCAACCAGACGTGTACCTTGACAAGTTTGAAGCGATAGAGCCCTGTGTCTGGGGCAACAATATAGGCATGAAATTGGTGAACATCACTGTCGTTGAAGAAGACGAAATACCGACGTTTTCCATTCTTTTCAATTTCTTTCTCGAGCTTCAAACGCTCCATGCCCAAAAGAACTGCCTCTGCCTCTGGTGACTGCATCGTAGTTGGAGTGAGATGGCGGGGATAAAAGCAGTCGAATGCTCACGTGTTCCTTGAGCGCCTAATGAGAATGAAAATTGATGTTTCGTGGTTCAATACCATTGAGAAAATTGCTGTGGCTGTCGATCTCGGGGCTCTGAGAAAACATCATGGGCAGAGGCGATTGAGGCCATGTTGTGGGGGCAGGAGAGGGCGGTGCTTGGTCGAACGAGGCAGTCGCTCGACCAAGATCAAGGAACGTGCCTTCCACAATTGAGTTGTAAAGCAAGAAGACAGGAGGCATCGGCTGTCCGGTTTGTTGGCTTTCAGATCGGAGACCTGACCAAGACTTATTTTTGTTATTCTTTTTTGGCTGACCATCTCAGCCATGAAACGTGAAGGAAATGAACCGATCTTCAATCTACTCCAGCAAGTATTGCTTCAGCGAATTTCATTCATCGTGTAGTATTACAATTGTGGCGGTTGTCTGGGTCGCTGAAGGAGGTCGGGGGATCCAAGACCCACCAGCAATCACATCCAGTCCTTGGAAGCTGTGGTAAAGGAAGATCTTGGCTTTGTTGGAGTACACGAGCTGACGAGTCAAACGGCAGTGTGAAAGAAACCATCCGAACATCTAAACCATCTGGGGCGAGCAACTGGGCGTGTTGGACCATGTCGCGTTGGCTGGGTGTTTAGTTTAGTGTTCCATTAATAAGTTTCGTTTCAATCCCACATCATGCGAGATGGAATGGCTGGCTGTGGATGGATGCGAGACGCTTACTGTAGTGTATGTGAGCTACCACGGCTAAAGGGTCGCAGTGCCGGAAGAGCTCGCATGAGACGGGGGAGCGGGCAGCGGCACAAGCATCCTGATGAGGGAAGGCGTGTGTCGCTGTCACCGTGACCTGTGGGGCGAGTGGATCCTCTTAGCTGAAGCATGGGCCCCTCTCTGGCCCCGCTGGGCCAAAGCAAGAGCAAGAGCATCATCGCCCAGGGCAGCTGCCAGGGTTGGTGCGCTCATTCAGTTTCGACTCCGCTTCCGGGGAGCCACCCAATGGCCCATGTCCTTGGACGTCAGTCCAACCTAAGGAAGCAGAGGACGACATGTCTTTCGTCACATCATTTGACTCACTGATGCCCAGCGCACCTCGTCAATCCTCGCTACTTTCTTACTCACTGTACTGTACATATGTTCATACACCTGTCTCATAAAGGGTCACTCACTTGCGGCTGAGCCGACAACACCTGCACTCACCCGCCGTGTCACAATTAGTGCCTGCGGCCTCCCGTTGATGCTGTGCCCGTGACCGCTCGCTCGTTCGTCTGTCCCCCGTTCACGATAAGAGCCGGCAGAAACGCACACTTCGGCTTTGACCCAGAGACTCGCCTTGTCCTCGAGTCCCGTGGCCGTCTCCAGCATCTGATTCCCATGCCACCAGCCTCTCCGCCTCGGCCGTGCGTCAGAACACCCAAAAAAAGAAACGCCGTCTTGTTGGAGGCAGGTCCTGCAGTGTTGGATCCTCAACCCGGTCACCCGTCCATACCGCAGTGCATATCCCCAATGACCGACACCGACCGGCCAGGCCCGTTGTGACGACCGCCTCTCAACCTCTCAACCTTTCAACCTCTGTCCGCAAGCCACCCAGGGTTCTGAAAAGGACCTCGGGTGGTCACCTTCTCACCTTCTCTTGACCTGCACTTCCGGCACCCCCAGGACAACAAGGCCCGCTATCAGCTGCAGCAGAGATAGGAGCACAAGCACCAAGATGCCCATATTCCGGGAGAACCTTGACGAAGATGACGTTTCAGCGCCTCGTTCCGAGTCTACAGTGGCCCAGCCGGTCCCGCTCCGTATTTCTCTGCGAAATCAGGCCCGCCCTATGTCCTTGAGCCGCCAGCTCTCGGAGGAGAGCATCCGAACAGAACTCTGCGAAGGACCCGTGCCAGACACTTCAGGACCGTCATCTCCAACGCCCGGCCTGTCCGTCAACACCACGTCCGACCGCATCGAGCTGATAGAACGGCTGAAGAGGGGTGAGAGTCCTACGTGGAGCCCCAAACGCCATGTAAGTGTCTGGATGACGCCTGTACCCGGCGCTGGCACCGTGCCTAATGTTCCCACTCAGCTCGAGTCTCTCTTCCGCCGTGCCTCCCGAGAACAGCCGACAAGCCCCCAGCCAACTTCCACCGAATCCACCAAACTTTCACCCCCTACGAAGGACAGGGCAGGTGTGCAGACTCAAGAAGAGGAAGATCGAGAGCGTATGCAGCAGGGTCTTTCAATAGAGAGGCCTAGGTCGGCTCTTCACAGCGGTGATTTCACCCAGCATGCGTCTTCATCTCGTCATAACGAGGTCGGAAAGGAGGGCGTTCGAGGAGTCTCGAACTCGGACGGCTTCTACAGGGAACACCATTCCCGATTTGCCACATCACCTCCGCGGGACTTCACCCCATTCAAATTCGACAGGAGGATTCCATTTGCCGATCCGCCAGATGGCTTCCGAGCCTCGCCGCCCTCTGTATCATCGTCCATATCCTCCAGTTTCGTGTACAAGCACCCTACGAGCCCCCTGGTCCAATCTGAGAGCAATGAAGATCTGAACCTGTCTATGCCCATAAGTCATATTGACTTGGACCCGCCCACCCCCAGCAGAGTTTCTCGACGGCAGACATTGAGTGGCATATACCCACATCAGATTGTGCCCACCACGGCACAGAGGATACCTGGTATACACCGCGAGTCGGTCCACACCTACCAGGCTCACCAGCCGAGGAGGTCCCTCACGTCCACCCCGAGCTTCTCTTTAGGGGGGACATCACCACAAAGCTCTGCATTCTCGAGACGCCCCTCATTAGGCCTGGAATCGTCTTCACCTCTACACCAGACCTCCATGGTTGGATCGTACGAGGAGAGCATCCTCCGGGGCCGCATGTCCACCACTCCTTCGAAACCTCTGGATTTCATGGCCCAAATAGGTGTTCTGGGTCTGGGGAATTGCAAGAGTAGTCTGCGCTGCCCGGCCCATGTCACGTTGCCTTTTCCTGCAGTCTTCTACAGCTACTCGAACACGCCCCACGGGCGGTCCAAGAGTGATGATGGACCAAGCCCCTATGTTGGCCAGATCGATCTGGAGAATGGACTCTCAAGCCCAGATGAGACATCAAGGCAGAAACGCAAGTCACGTCAAAGGAGCATATCGGCAGCTGCTCGGCAACGGCTAGACGGCGACGAGGACATCGCTATGACCGATATTAACTCCGGTGGGGACGTGACCAGTTTTGACACACGGAAAGCGACCAAGTTGAAGCGAAGGTCAGGTTCTCCGAAAGCACCACCCGGAGGAAGCTATCGTATCCCAGAGAAAGGCCAGGTCCAGATCATCATCAAAAATCAGAACAAGACGGCTGTGAAACTCTTTCTCGTTCCGTACGACCTAGAGGGCATGGAGCCGGGGACGAAGACGTTCATACGCCAGCGCTGTTATTCTGCCGGTGGCCCTATTGTTGAGAACCTGCCGTCAACCAACGACAGACCAACTTTGCGTTACCTTGTCCATCTGCACATCTGCTGCCCTGCGAAAGGCCGGTATTACCTCTACAAGAGCATCAGGGTGGTCTTTGCGAATCGCGTGCCTGACGGCAAGGAAAAGCTCCGGAATGAGATCACACTCCCCGAACCAAAATTCACGCCTTACAAACCTGTCAGGGTTATGCACCAGCCCGTAACGCAGACAACAGGGCCAGGGGCAAGCCTCGCAGCCGAGAAGGCGTTCAGGAGGAGGAGCTCCGGTTTCTCGTTTGGCCAGCAGCTCCCGCCTTTCGACCGCAGCGAGCCCATGCCAAGTCTGTCCCTGCTTCGAGCAAGAGCCTCAAGCTTTCAGGATAGAGGGCTGTCCCTTGGGCGACCCATCGGCACGGGTCTTTCCGGCGCTCAAATACTCGCCCCCACATCGGTGCCCGTCGAGGCTGTCGACCCTCCCCCTACCATGCCTCCTTTGAGTTTTGCCAAGGGTGACGTAGGCGGATACACTGGGAGCGGCGCCCACTATCCTGGTAGTAGTAATGGTGCTGCCATCGCCGAGGGGCTGCTTTCGCAGAGGCTGAGATCATTGGGGATGCAGAATGCCTGCAGGCAGGAGACAGACGATGCCAGCGATTTTCAAGAAAGTTGAAGTGTCTCAGGCACAAGCCAGATACTTAGTGAAGTCTGGCAGCCTCACACACACACAAATGTATATATCACGTAAGTCTTTCGGAGTCATACACTTTAGACGGTATCAAGGACCCGGAATCGCAAGGGGTCTCGGAATGTAATTGAGTCATTCATATATCCCTCATCGGCCGGCCAATGTCATTCATCATCAAGGCTCTTGACGAATAAGTCACAGCACTGGGAGGAGAGGAAAGGAGTATATGGACTTGGGTAAACAATGATAGATTCAAATGACAACAATTTTCAACTCGGCCCTTCTCTCGACCGCGTCCGTACCGTGTTGCATCCGTGCGCATGGGACCTCGGCGTCGGTCTTCTTCATGATGGCACCGGATCGCACACTACGGCACGTAGTGGTCCGAGTCGCGGTCTTCCCAACGCTCCGCCGTCCTCTCCGCACGCCGCATCCTTGCTGGCGCGGTTGCTATCATCCGCCCGGTACCAGATATTCACCCGGGCAGTCGCGCTATCTCATCACCAGCCCGACGCTGAAGCTGCCGAACAGCACCAGCCGCGTCCAGCCCGACATGCATGATCAGAATTGTCAGGCGGGGGTGCTTTCTTCTTGGTGTGCAATGTTCTTCGATGCCCCCCGGTGCGGTGCGGTGCGGTTTATCCGGCGCATAGCGGCGGCGGATCTAATGTCGATCTCCCGGCACTTTGTCCTGCTCATCCATCCTGTCCTGTCCGCCTTACCACCCGATTTTTTTTAAATTCTTTTGCCAGCTTGTGGGACAAGAAATTCCGTGCTACAAATATTGTGTGCAGAAAAATTGAGCCCCTGACGACGCGGTCATACAATCCAATCAAGGCCCCTCAGGTGTAGCTCACCACAAGGAGTGAGTGCATCGCGGCCCGATCCCAGACACACGCGGACGGTCGACAACGCCGACCTCGACAACTGAGAGTCATGGGACAACAAAAACGGGCCGTTTTCCAACAAACCCAGGTACGCATTGATGGATCCCAGTGTGGAGCAGTCATTTTAATTATCGCGTTAGTGCCCCTGGGGCCGCGACGGCGAGCAGTCGAACGCCGGCGGAAAACCCGAACATCCCTGGCAATTGTCCGGACCTTCATGACATACTTCTACAGAGGTCTTCGCGATGGTATGATGAATGCCATAGCACGCGGGGCTCTGCCCTCGCCTGTCTTTCTCTGCAGTCTTCCGGTCGTTTCCTTTTTGCAAGATGACATCCCGCGTCTTGTTGTTTCTGGCCCTGGCTGCCTCTGGCTCATGGGCGACGAGTGAGTCCGGCAGCGGATCGGTTCGCCATGATGGTAATGCGACTGCCCCAACTGCAGGGGCATGCGCCAACTCGACCACGGTGCCGGTTGTCGATCTGGATTATGCCCTGTATGCGCCGCAGATAGCAACTTCACCGGACGAGCGAACATACTACAACTTCTCCAACATCCGGTATGCAGCTCCTCCGGTCGACTCTCTCCGGTTCCAGCTGCCCCAGGACCCCGTCAACAACCGCTCGGCCGGCGTCCAGGATGGGACCTATGGGAAAATTTGTCCTCAGTCGTATACTCCCTGGCAGAACGCCAAGTTCGTGACTGCATCCCCGGGCGAGCTGGAGAGCGAGGACTGCCTCTTTCTCGATGTTGTAGTGCCGGATCAAATTTGGAATGAACGCTGCAACTCGTCCCGTCCTGTCATGGTGTGGATTCATGGTGGTGGATTCCAGATTGGTGCGAAATGGGGTGGGCCTATGACAAACCTTCTGGGCTTGCAGGACCGCAGCTTCGATGAGGATGGAGAGTCTGTCATCTGGGTTGGATTGAACTACCGAGTAAGGCTGTCTCTCGTCTCTCGCATGTGTTCACCTTCAAGGCTAACAAACATGTAGCTCGGTGCGCTGGGTTGGCTCCAAGGCGAATCTTTCACATCAGCCGGAGGCGTGCCTAATGTCGGATTCCAAGATCAGCGCAAAGCCCTCGAGTGGGTGCAAAATTACATTCATCTCTTCGGCGGAGATGCATCACGCGTCACGGTCATGGGCGAATCCGCAGGCGGCGGTTCCATCCTCCACCACATCACCGCGTACGGGGGCGAGAAAGACGCACCGCAGTTCCAGCAGGCAATCCTGCAATCCCCAGCCTACGTGCCGAGGCCCTACGCCTCACAAGCCGAGGACTCTTTCTCCGTCTTCCTTGACGCCGCCAATGCCTCGAGCCTGACGGACCTCGTGGCCCTCGACACATACGACCTTCAGGTCGCCAACAAGCTGTCCCAGTCCTCGGACTTCTTTGGTGTCTTCCAGTTCGGCCCCGCGCCGGATGGGTCGTACGTCCCAGACCTGCCCGAGAAGCTGCTCGCCAGCGGCCGGTACCATAAGGATGTGAAGGTGATGGTTGCGCACAACACCTTTGAGGGGCAGAAGTACACTGATCCCGCGGCGACGAACTCGTCTGCCTTCGATACCTACATGAAGCTCTACTTCCCCGAGATGCCCGAGGCCGTACTCGAGGAGCTGTCGACAGAGGTGTACCCGGCAGTGTACAATGACACGGCCTCCTTCCCATGGGCAACACCCTTCGACCGGCTCATGACAGCCGTGGCGGACTTCACCTTCACCTGCCACGCGTATTTCACCGGCGAGGCGCTGGGCACAGAGAATGATGGCGCCTCGGCGTACTCGTACCTGTTCAGCGTGCCGCCCGGGACGCACACGCTGGACGTCAACTACTCGTTCTACATCAACAGCACCTGGAGCACCCTCGTGACAAATGCGACCTTGGCGGGTGTCATGCAGGGGTATCTCACTACCTTTGCGGAGACTGGGGATCCCAACCGCGAGGGACTGCCGGCTTTCCCTATTTATGGTGAGGACTTCGCGGATCTGAATCTGAATGCGACGTTCGTGGATGTCGTGAAGGACCCGGCTGCTAATTCTAGGTGTGATTGGTGGAGGGAAGCTGCATACTTTTGAATTCTGGTGGTCGAATGAAGCAGTCCATGTAAATAACAAATGGAAGATTCTATTTGTACAAATGCCGGGTCAGTCGACATATTTCAAATATCACATTCACTGAAACGCCCTCCACATTTCCGTAAAGCCTCAAACTGAACATTTCAGTCTTGCGAATTCTCAATCACAGGCAGTGGAACTTTGGAGTCATTGGACTGTGATGTGATCGACATACAGAGTAGGTCCAAAGAGCAAAGATATATTGATACACGACTTCGCTCCTCCAAATGAATGTGAGCTTTTCGTTGTAAGTGAATACTACGCGATGCAATCTCAGGCGACGGAAGATGTCCGCTTCCTGGTTTCTTGATAACCAAGCTCGTTGTGAGCTAGTGCGCTCTCAAAGTTAACGTAAATTTGGAAAAGGTGATTGTGGGTACGCGAAGTCGGGTGAGTGTAACTGAGAAAACGCAAAGATGAAGTGGGCTCGATCAACGTGCAGACTGTCATATCTTTCCGCTTTTTGACAAGTCACTTTTAGCAGACCCGCTCAAGTAGTACAGATGCGTGGCTAACGGTACTGCAACACTTCTGGTTCTCCATACATGTTCAGAAAGTTTCGCCTCTATTGGTGGCAATAACAGCCGGGTCAAGCAAGCGGCACGCTTGCAGATAGGCGACAGAATTACTGCGAGAATTGCGGGTCGAAATTCTTTGCTACAGAAGAGGGGTTTACGTATGTCACCTCCTTCCAAAGGGGATAAGATTTTCGCTTGCTTTTGACGGAAAGAAGTCCATGATATTGAGTGAAATTCTCTGTTCCTTTCATAATGCTAAACGTCCCACAGAACCTCAGAGAATTCCCAGGGAAAAGCAAAGCACCTCATAAATACTGCACATTATGTCAAGCTACGAGATCAAGGGAAAATACGCCATTGTCACCGGCGCTGGTTCTGGTAGGTTGAGATCTTTAACTTTAGTCGAACTCCAGGTGACTTCACGTCATCCCAGCAGCTGTAAATTGACATCCGATAAGGTATCAACCTAGCCTTCGCAGAACAGCTCTTGGAGAAGGGTTGCTCCGTGATACTGGCAGACCTGAGGCTCAGACCCGAAGCTGAGGAAGTTCTGCTCAAGTATACGAGCACGGAGGCCGGAAAACCATCCGCAGTCTTTCAAAAGGTGGACCTCGCCGATTGGGGGCAGATAAGCTCACTGTGGAAGGCTGCTCTTGAGACGTTCCCGCAGATTGATATCGTATGCAACGGCGCCGGCATCTACGAGCCCCCGGAGACTTCTTTCTGGTATCCTCCGGGCATTTCGTCTCTGGCGCAGGACAGGGAGGATGCAAACCCCGGGCAGTACAAGAGCTTTGCCGTCAATACGGCCGCGCCTATCCGCATCGCGCAGATTGCAATCGACTATTGGCTGCAGAACCGACACGTCCAAGGAAACCTCCTCTGGGTGGCGAGCCTGGGGGGCTATGTGCACAACCTCCAGTCCCCGATCTACTTCGCGTCCAAGGCAGCCATCGTCAGTTTCGTCAGATCCCTGGCGGTGCTGAAGAAACAACTCGGTATCCGCAACGCCGCTGTTTGTCCAGGCACAGTGCACGTGAGTGACCTTCACAGCTCGTAGAGTAGACACACGCATACTAAACCTGAATTTATCAGACGCCGATCTTCTTCCCTGACTACTGCAAGAATAGGGTCCGCCCGGAAGACCTAGGCCTAACGCCGGCGCAGTGTGCCTCAGTCATGATGCGAGTACTCACTGAGCCCCAGTTTGGGGACGGAAACATCGTTGAGGTGATGATGGTTGGTTCAAAGGAGGACCCGAAGATCAACGTCCGTGAGGTCCCGATGGAGGCGTTGTATCCTACCGTCGGAGTGCTTGGTGAAGACAACCATCTTGTAGAAGAGGAAGAGAATTTTGTAAAGCGGCTTCAGGTACATGGTATGAGGTAAATACGATTGATGTAATGGAGAGCTTCTGCAGCTTACTTGGATATTCGGTTTTGCTATACACTTCTTCAATACTAGTCCTCGCATAACCAAGCTACATCCCACTATATTAACAGTGGCTATGCAAGTGTCATGAGTAAGAGTAAGAAGCTCTTAGAAGATGGGCCGACCCGCTCAGGAACTTATCCACATAGCTCAGTTTGTATTAGCTGGAAGGATCTACGAGTCAACAACCCTACCTGAACGCATGTCAGGGGAGGTGTTACCACGCGTATGCCGACTACGGATACAGATACCCACTCTTTATCAATTATGCTTTGCAAAAGTCTTGGCAGGAGATGAAACACAACCGTACATAGGTTCTGGGAGAGACCAGTGTTGTCTGTTAGCACTTAAGTAAGAATTAAGTTTTCCACGAAGCCAAACACGGAATTTGAAAGCTTGTTACAACTTTCGAAGTATAAAAAACTACTGTTGCTGTAGAAAAATATGAAGCTCTCCACTTCTGCTCTCCTTTTCTTTGTCTCTGCAGTCCTGGGCTACTGGGTAAGATTTATATTGAAAAGACTTCAATCATCCTAACGGGGTGCCCGTGGGCTAACATACAATGGTCTAATAGAACTGCGAACTCCCAAAAGGCGGCGACTTGGGAACGTGCGTGCCCAATGGGGATGACGCGGGACAAATGGTCAACACTTGCGGAGAGGTTAGTTGATCCCTAAATCCATTTGAAGCCATTCGCTTACAATACATATCATAGGGGCACCCTTGCTTGACAGCTGGAAACGGATGCACTCCTATCGGATCTGGCATTGCCAACTGCTCATAAGCAACCATAACTCCTGTGGGCGGATGGCCGCTGCTGACGGAGACATGTACTCTTGTAAATTAATGTATGCAGTGGAGCGGCGCAGTAACAACAGGAAAAGTCAGGTTGTTGGGCTGTTCTCTACGGCCGTTGGCCTAATCAAGCGTGTGCTGGTCCAGCCAAGCAGAAGGATTCACGGACTCACCCAGATAAAAAAAACAGCACAACACCTTTAATTTGATTTTCTCCATCAAACCAAGTCCCACCTCAAGGCAGTGTAATCCACTTTTTAATCCATGCCGTTGACCGCCATGTACGCCAACTTTCAATACCGGCATCTACCAGCACTCTTCACAGCCGCCCAGTGCTGGGGCACCATCTGACCTTTCGTCAGCGGCAACACCCGAAGCGTCTTGCTGCACTATGGCCTGCCGGAGCGTGTGGCTGATGTGCCCGAGACGTGGACCGTCTGGCACGTTGGCAATGCCCGCACTGCCTGTCTTGGCATTCTCATATTCATCTTCTACGCCCAACGCCGCTACGACGTCCTTGACACGTTCCTGATCGCCATCGGCGCTTACCTGGGGCTCATGGATTGTTACATCCTGTGAATGAGGGCGTTTTATCGACGGGCCTCTTCCGCCTTGTCGGCTCGTCGGTCTTCGCTGGCTTGGGCCTCATCGGTTTCACACAGGGCCCCAGATCTCGGAGTCAGTTCCGGTTCTTCGAGGCTGTAGGATGAATTGTCAAGGCAAGACGAGGAGCATGGACCAGCAGAGAATACCTAGGTATTGATGGGCCGGTATTCTATCACTACAGCCATTGCCATGATACGTTACACGGCATACATTGAAAATCTTTGGTTAAAGATGATTGCCCTTTCGAAAATATTCTTCCAGGTCGCAAGCGCTTAACAAAGCAGCATGGATAAAATCGGGAAGCTCCCAAGCATACACATTATTATGCAATTTGCACAGAATCAGACAAGTACAAGACTTCCGTGGGTAAAAAGTGCGGTCACGGTGGCAATAAGTTGACCGGAAGATTGTAACAGCGGGCCTCGGATCAGAGGCCTTGCGACGTTGACAGCCTCCAGTGTGGAGTCCAAAAGGCCAAACCGTCGACCACCAGTTCGCATGAAATCAGCAGGCAGCTATTCCGATTGACTGAAATCTGCCCGTCAGGCTGATAAGTTGAATGGGATGAACTGAAGAATCCAGGAAATCCCTGGAATTGATCGCTGTATCACTCGCCCGTTGCCTGCTGATGCCAAGGGCCGGCCAGTGTCAGACCAGCCTCCTGCAAGTTTTGCGGCACATGCCTCGCGACCCATTGAGACGACCTCACAGCAGGTATACACGCTTATTAAATTCAGCCCCATTTGAGACCTTCTCGAAGCGAAGAGTCCAGATTGGAGAGAACAAGCTGCGGGCCCGGCTTGAGGCCTGCGCTTACCCCGGACTCCGTCTCTGCCACTTGCAAACCCCCAAATGCCGGCCAGTATTCAAGCCTGTTTGATGTTCTCTCCTCTGACGTCTTGCTGCGTCGCACGCAGTCTTGCACCGCATTGGCCTCATGACGTCTTTGGTTAGGATCGACTTCTCTTTCAGTCTCGAGCGTTGGATACACTATGTGTACGAGGGGGCCGTTTTGTACATTTAAACAGCCTGTGTCCCGTTCCACCTATGCACTTTGTATCCCTCATCCCATCTTCACAGACATCAATCACACCAACAACCAGCTTATCATTCACTAGTGAGACCCGGAGTCCACTACATCTTACTCAGCACCTTAATTCTTATTATATAACTACTCTGTCCACCCACACCACAATCACAATGGTCTCCTACCGCATCATCACCCTCCTCGCCCTCGCCGCTACCGGAGCCATCGCCGCTCCTTGCGAGGCTGGCAACGGAAACAACGCCGCCGCGACCGGGGTTGCCACCGGCAGCAACGCCCAGGCGACAGGAGCTGCAGGCAACGCGATGGGCGGAATGGGCGGTAATGCACAGGGTGGAGCCGGCGGCAACGCTCAGGGCGGTGCTGGAGGAGCTTGCCCTCCCGTCACTACGAACGACGCCCAGGGACCCGACAACGTGGGCGTTGACGGCGCACAGTTCGTGACCGGCCAGTGCACCAGCGATGCCAACTGCGCCTCTGGCTGCTGCGTCCAGGGCGGCGGTAGCGACCCCAACCTCGCCGTCTGCCGCAACGAGCCTGCCCTCTCGGACGGCGAGGCCTGTGGCTTCACCTGCAGCGGCTAAGCGCAGCTTTCAATGCGCCCTTTAGCATAGTCCTCTAGAGGAGGATCACCACAAAGAGAAGCGTGACGAGTTCCAACTTTGGTCGTTCAGGAAACGATCTAAGGAATAGTAGTCTGCGAACTCTGGCTAGGGGACCATCAGATGCTGGTTGGGGGCAGGGTGTTGCCAATTACGATCTTTACCACAAATACACTGCATATAAATAGATCAGCCTATAGAACTCATAATCAGACTGATTTCCCCATAACATTGGACCATGGTGTAGTTCCTAGAATTCAGCGATTCGGACCTGCCAGTGCCTGAAGTTGTCAAGGCGGAGAACGTAATTGATCATGAGGATCTGACCTCTGAAATCTGTCGTGAAAAGAGAAAGCGACAAGTGCCGGCTTTCAAGGTGTACCATGAAGTTAATCGCCCAGCATAATACTGATGATTATATTGAAGAGTTAATAAGGGAGGCTGACATTGTTGTACAAGGCATGGCCTAGTAGAGGTAGCTAGTAGATTTTGGGGGGCATTATGACTAGATCAAGCGCTAGTGTCTGCTCAGACATCAAAGGTGGAGTAAGTGAGCTAGTTCAGTAAGCATAACTGCACAGTCGAGACATTCAATCACCACCGTGACGCTCCCGTCAGCAAGCAGCGGCCAGGTGGAACTGTGGCAAGAAATCTTCTCTCATACTTATTACGCCTGTTTTCACTGCCCAGCCTGAGAGTTCGAGATCAGTCGGTCATTTATAGCTGCCTATCGAATCCGCACTACGAAGAAGCCAGAAATGCCAACTGTTAACAACTGGTTCGTCCGGTTCCTCGAGAATCATGTCTACTCCATGCCCGAGCCGCCACCCCGCCGGCGTCACAAACCAATGGAGGTACTCTGCGTGGGACTGCCTCGCTCCGGGACCGAGTCGCTGCAGCATGCGCTCCTGACGCTGGGCTACGACCACACGTACCACGGGTGGGACATCATCTACGAGCAGCCCAACTATGCCCAGCAGTGGGTCAAGCTCTGCCGAAAGAAGTGAGTTTAACTTTGCGGCGCGGCTCTGAGCGCGGCCATTCATCACCACACCATGGAGAGACGCGAGATGTGCTGACATCTTGATATCTATATAGATGGTTCGGGCCACTTGACGGCAACAACGATTTCACAGCGGCCGACTTTGACCCCCTTATAGGACACTCGGTTGCTGTCACAGACGCAGTAGCTTCTGTGTTTGCCGCTGAGCTAATTGCGGCATATCCTGAGGCCAAGGTAGTTTTAAACTACCGAAGGGACTTGGATGCCTGGTCAGTATTTTCGCATGATTTTTGTTACATCCCAGGAGCTATAGAAAATTCGACCACTCTGGTAGAGAATCGAGTGCCTCTCTGGTTGGTCGCAGGAGTGGAAGACTTACTCGAATTATTTAGGCACCAGAGCGCTATGACGACGCTGGTTCGCAATAACAGCAATTTCCTCCTCCTCTTGTTGTCGTGTCTGGGCCGCGAATGTTTCTGGGCCTGGCACGTCTATGTCCGGTTCATGTGGCCAGGTCTGTTCCGTGCACTGGATGGCAACTTGGAGACGGGAGTAGCGAGGAATGGGAAGTGGGTGTATCGCGGCAAGTGGAGGCCCCGCAAACAACAGTGCCCTCTTTGCTATACCATCCACCAGTATTCCTTCTTTTTTTCCAGCTTTTCTGAATTGCTGCTGACCACTTTGTTGATTCAGAGCATTGTAACATGATCCGTGGGCTTGTACCCAAGGAACGGCTCTTGGAGTGGTCAGTCGAGGACGGGTGGGCTCCACTGTGTACGTTCTTGGGGAAATCAGTGCCCGAAGAACCATTTCCTCACGCCAATGTCGCCGCAGGGTGGATTGGCCGCGAGGCGGAACTGGCCAAGCGATACGGCCTCGCCGCAGCACAAAATATTGCTGTTGTCTCCGCTGCTATAGGAGTTTCGGGAGTGGTTTTCTACAGCTGTATCGTGAAATAGGATGTCGGCTCGTTGGCCATATATAGGAATCACTTCTGTTGACCTGAATGCTTTGATTTAATTGATTTGAAATAGCCGGTTGACTTTAAATGTGTATAAACTGACTGTAGAACTAAATTCCACCTACATAGGTACGTACTACATGCGATATTCACTGGCGCCTTTTTGCCAAAGAAATCCCACCAGGTTCCAGACGTCAAGCCTTATCGAATGCACAAGACAGAGCTCTCCGGTATTATCCAGGAACAGTCGAATTCGGAAAGACTACGAATGAGAAACGCGATCATTTGGTTTGTGTTTGCTAAGATAGATCCGAGTCTGTGCGGGACGAGTAGTGTTCAGTAACAGTAGAGCGTCATGAGACACCACCAAATCGGAAGCACTTCCGAAAAACTTTTCGCAAAGATCCAGGATCAATGCTGAAAAACACGATGTGCTCTTTACAAGATCCCCATTGTTTATTGGCGGTAAGGCAGATATTCTGGCGAGGGTTTCGGTGACATGGAGAGGGGCGGTGGCAGCAACGACTGACCGATGGGCCCAAGATGTCTCTCGGGGTTCGCTTATTTTAGCTTTCTGCATTTTAGACGCATTGCTAAAACAGGATCATGAGGTAAGGCTCGCATAATCGGAAAGGATTATTGGAAGACGTAGTGAGCAATAGTTTGGAACAACAACCTATCAAAACCCAAACCCGGTCACAAACGTAATCCCACGCACTATCACAATGATCTTCTTTTTGAGCATCCAACCCATGTGCTTTCGCGGCACACTTCAGATTGTTGGCACCGTTCTGGATCACTCAATTAGGCTGCCAAGCAACGGAGTTCAGGGAGGGCCATGCCCACAC
>JACBFG010000038.1:335567-347270 GCA_013435955.1 Diaporthe sp. HANT25 | reverse complement strand
AACAGCTTCAGCCTACGGCTAAGAAAACATAGTCAGCCTTGTGACAGTTGCACAGACGAGACTAATGAGGAACGCTTCTGGTGCCGCCATAGAAGTCGGCAATTCAGTCATACGGCAAAGACCAAATTAGTCTCAACAAAAATCGTTATATGACGATCGGAAACTTCATTACTTTGTCGCATACTTACCTGAAGTTAGCCTTGAACGCGTGACCCTAACCCTAACCGACATTTCTGGCCGCATATAGATACGGTGTGATGAATACTTAAGTACTGAGCATCTCGACGACGAAGTACCCATTTTCAATGCAGAATAAGAAGACACTGAGGCTTGTTAATGTTCTCTGACCTGCGGATTTGTATCAGAGATCGACTTTTTTGGTTTCTCTGAAGCCGCTAAAGTATACATTCTTCAAGAATCATCTATCTAGGTACGCTGTGTTCAGAGCTAAGGATCCAGTGCCGATTCGAGGCTCCTATCTTAAGGGTCCGGTACCACCACTGAGACATTGCTGGAACTCGGTTGGAAAACTCTCGCCAGAAGTTTCGGAGGTAGGACATTCGAGAGAAAAAAAGGATTCTGCGTGCTGCGGGTGCTAACGGGCCTATGGTGTCTATGGGCTCCATTTGGTACAAATAATAACCCAGGGAGACGTTCTCTTGAGAGATCCAATACAACCTTTCTCTTCCCTTAACAGTTCGCATAAATACAATTATCAATGACGCAGAATTAGAAGGCTGCGATCGTAACACATTTAGTCAAAGGCCCGAGATTCAAACTCGGCCGGTGTGAGCCACAACACGCACTTTATACACGCTACTCCAAGAAATGCAAAAAAAAAAAAAAAAGAGGGAAGAAAAAAAGTCTTTGAAATGTTTGTAGTCGGAGCATTAAAAGACTCCCTCATACCCATGGTTTCGGTCCGTTACCAGCAGACACGCGTATCAATTCCGCATTTGTGGTTGGGCCCGTGTCCGGCGCTGCTGTTCTTGCCGAACAGGTGGTCAGCTGTGAACTTTCTCTGAGAGCGTCTCGTTCGATTGAGACGGCGACGCCGTCAATCAAATTTGAGACCGTGGCAGTGAAGAACCCGCCGGGCACATGAAATGTGCTGCGCCGGCCATGACGAGCACGTGCCTGTCCACAATCTACGATATACTCCGCGAGAGAACAAAGCAGTCGACAAGACTCAGGGTACGAGAGTACGAGCGTACAGTGCATTCCCAAGTTATCGCCGACAAATCGATACCACCACGCATCAATTAAGCTTTTCACCCACATTTCGCTAGCCGTAGGCTGGCTGCATCTGCCCGGCCCAGTGTGGTTAGTTAGTGTGGAAGGGGAGCAGAGGCTGACGTCGGCCCTTCGTTGCATCGTGCGAATTAAGGTAGAAGCGAGAGCCGGCGGCTTTACCGCTTTCATACGTAGTAGACTACTGACAGACATACCGCAACTCCGGGCCCCCGTGCGCGTCAAACAGTTTTCGCTGGCGGGTTGACAACGCCACCAGATTGCTTGGTTCCCGGCCGTGCCGGCGGGCCAACTGGACCCGAGCACGAGAGCGAAGCAAAGGGGTGGGTGAAATGTCGGTGTCTCTGAGAGTTTGAATAGGGCCGGCCGGCTGGATGGTTGGTAGCCCGGCTGTTGCGGGTTTGAAATAGGCAATGCGCATAGCGAGGTTGGTGGTCCGAAGATGATAATCGCGATCAACAGGGCTGGTGCGGCAGCCGTAGGGGTTCAAAGCGGGCTGCGGTGTGGGTTGGGGCCACGGGGGAGTGCATCATACCGCTACCCATTCAACGCCCGGACGAGTTCCCCATTGCCCGATTCAGGAAGTCGGATCCGAGCCTACTGGGCACCGACAAGACAAGCCCAGAGAACCAGAAGGAAAACTTGACAGTTCACTGTAGCAGTAATCATCTGGGCATCAATGCATTGTCGGTGGTATCAAATTTCAAATTCCGCTATCGCTGTTAAGATCAAATAAACAAACTCTGCCCTCAGTATCTTCCCATCCACAATCCCGTGATATTTCCGCAACCACAGTCCCCATACCATTCCAGACTTTCATCAATCTGACCCCACAAAAAGCAGGAAAAATGGCGAAATGTGTAAGCAGGGGTTTCCTTGCCCGGACCCTCGCGCCAGGAGAGAAGAAAGACGATGCGACACAAGCCGCGATCGCAGAGAAGGATTCGGTGCCCCCACCGAGTGTGCCTTTTTGAAGATGCAACCAAAAGCAATGTCCGACGGAGTAGCTATGCGCTACGACACTCCCGTCCTACACCACTCTGATAGTGGTTAGGCAGACCGAAAAGTGCCGATGCAGGCCCGTGAATGGCGTCTATGCAGGCAGAGGTGTGTGTATGTTCGCGCATATGCGTCCAGGCATTTTTCTCGGTGATTTTCAGGATGGTTGGTCGAGGTGGGTTGGGAGATTTGGGGGAAAGCCGTGGGATGATACTGGGGGTGTGGGATGAGCCGCATTTCCGTTGCAACGGACACCCCACGCTCGACTCATGCTAGAGCCGGATCTACTTGGACCCAGTTGTTGAGGCCGAGCTGATGGAATCGGCGGAGCTCGTCCGAGACGACTTGACGCGCTCGCTACGGTTGATGGTCAGCATTTGTTTTCTGGAAGGGCTTGGCAACATCTCTTGGCTTGCATTGGATTGCAAACCACGAGGTGCGTCATGGGTGGGTAGCAATATTATTGCTGGGCGACTTACTATGATGAGCGATCAGTGTGGACCTGAGCGATGTATGAAGCACCTCCGGTCTTGAACTTGAACTTGAGAGGCTTGTTCTCAAGCACGGACTTGATGTCCTTGGAAGCAGCGGGGGCGGAACCGGACATTTTGAGGTTTGTGTGGGATGTTGAAGAAGATAGGTTGGTATGACAGCGAAATCTGTGATTTGTTGGGTTTGAAAGAACACCGAGAAGTAATGAAGCGCCGAGAGGAGATAAAACGGGACAAAGACGAAGAGGAAGCTGACGGCGGAAGAGAAGACAAATAAATATTTGAGCGTCGAGGTACGTCTCTCGTGGGGACCGCCAGTCCAGAAACGCCGTCACCGAAGACCGAGATGAGATTGTGCAAGTGCACACACGCGGATACGCGGTACGGGGTACGAGGCCCTTGAACGAGGTACATACTCCGTGACCCATACTCCTCTGTGTCACTGAGCGATTTTGCAACATCCGCAGCCGCAGGGCCGACGGGTCCAGCCCACCCCACAAAAGGCTTTCCTGCCAGTTGCTGATTGATGAAGCATTGTAATTACCACACTCTCGGGCAAGCCTTGGTCTGAGTGGGAAGCTCGGACCGGGGGATCGAGGGCAGCAGAGGCGACCGCATCCTGGAACCACCAGGGTTCCAGGGTAAGCTCGTGCGCTTGAGAGTTGCTCATCTGAATTCCGCCCACTCCCCCTACCCCCCAATCCGGCGCCGAAACGGCCATGTTGTGGAGCCGAGGGCGAGCCTATGAGGTACGTACGGGTACGCTATCACTCAGCGTACACGTGTGTGGTTGCCCTTCAGGGCTCGAAGGAATCTGACGCGCTTGCAACTTCTGTCCCTGGCGGAGGGGCGCGCACGGAACTGACGGCAACGATGGCGCCTGTGCTGCGCGAGCACGCACGAACAACAACCTCACCCGTTGGACGAGGCTGGGATTTTCCGAGGATGGTCCAAGCTACGCGTGTGCGTGTACTGCATACTGCCGTGCAGCGCAGAAATTATGGCATGGGCTACTGTGGTGTAAGTCCTGCCCCACGCCAGGATGATTGGTGTCATCCGGTGCTACTCAGGCGCAGGGTGTGATTTGGTGCTTCTAGAAGGACTTGCATGATGGAGCTAGAGCGACTTGTCGGATAATTTGTCCTCCTTGACTTGCTGCATTCCTGCCATCCTGGATCGATCTCCGGGGACAAGACGGCTTCTGACGGGCGTCGAGACGACGATCAACCACGCCTTGTGAGGATTATGCTGTAATATTCGTGCGTCTGGCAATGCGGTAGAGCTTCACCGCCGGTGGGAGATCGTCCAGCCTGACTGACAGCTTAGACGGCGTGTGACCCGCCGTTGCCGAATGGCTGAAGGACGGGGGATTCTCACTGCATTCCGTCAGCATGTCTGGCTATTGTTTGTCAAACAGGTTTCATGCTTCGTTCATGCTGCGTGGACGAGACTGGCGTCTCCGGGATGCTCCCTCCTGCTCGCCTCACTCCGCAGGCGAGCCCAGCGACCGCAGATTACAGCAGTGGGCTCTGGCCGAGGTGCCCCGTCGTGGCAGCTGCGTGGTTGGCATTCCTTTGGTCTTGTGGTGCGTCCCTGTGGAGCTTGCTTGACTTGGCCAAGTACATGACCTGGGCGTCGTGGTACAATCCATCCAGTCAGTACCCCACGATGCCCCCGTGGGATGGCAGCGCATCATTATTTCCCCAGGCTAGCGATGTGGGCAGCACAGGATGTTGCCCCCTCGCGAATCGTATTGCGTCTGGAGCTGCTGGTCCCATTGTTTCCGCGATCGGGGGTGTCGCCCTGCCGATGGTCTTTACGATTCATGGGGCGGCGATCAACCCGCCGTCGTTGGTGGTCGTGTCCTCTCCGTCTGTCGCTGGGGGACGTGTTTGTGCTCAACAGGGCTGCAGTGCCCCAGAGCTTGCATCTGATAAATGACTTGGCAGGCACAATGCAGCCCGAGCTCCTGCCCATTGGACGAACCCCTCTTGGCAAGTCACGAGGTTTCATACATGACCTCAACCTTTCCTTCAGTCGGTCAACTCTGCTGAAGACAGGCTGACAGACTCAACGTCTCTGCTGATGCACGACCTTCAACAGATTATCGGTGCATTCGTTGTTGTTGACTGCATTAGGGTCTCTTCCCACTCGGGTAACACGAGAGGAAGCGTCAAAGCTGCAGCAGCATCCTCCGAGCTGCACCCCGTGTCTCGCTTTTACAGTGAGACATGCCGTGTCGTTGTCTTTCATTTTCCTGATTCGCCCGCCCCCGAAACTTTGCATGCCCGAACGCCCAATGCCGTGCTGTTTGAAGATGCAGGCGGCTGCAGCCGCTGGATTCCCGCCGGCCGCCATTCAAGCGCGCATGTCCTTGCCCGCTGCCGATTGCCACATACTTATGACTTGTCCTTCTTGTCTTCGGCCACGTCTTGGTACGAGGCGTGCTTGGAAACACGTTCGACGTGGGGGTGATGGTAATTGACATCTACTTGGACAAGCAAAGTGGCAACCCATCTGTGTCAACATGTGAATGCCCTTCAACCCTAGTCCTTGCTGCGAAGATCGAACAGCACACTGCCCAGAAGCTCCAGCTTCGTCAATGGCCACCTGTACTTCGCAGAAACAGTTTCACGTCCGCAGGAACACTTCTCCTGATTCTCATCAACGCATTCATCATTCTGGCTTGTACAGAGCCGAGAAGCACCGTTTCAAGATGAGCCCGTCACAACAAGCACAGGTCGATAAGAACAGGGGACCGGGCCCCTTTAAAGCTTGGCTCCACACCACGAATATCAGTTCCAATTCAGATGACTCTGCACAATGCACATGTCCATGCTGCGAACCCCGTGACCTTGGAGTTCCCTCGGGAAGTGGGTTCAAATGAAAATCACTCCATCTAGACCGGTGAATTCCGTAGACTGCTCAAGTGCGCTATGCCCCTGACTCCCAATTTAGTAAGCTGCCTTCCCTGCCTGCCTTCCCTGCCTGCCTTGACCGAACTCCCTCTTAGTGTATGTGTATGTCGAGAAATGGACGCAACCTTTTCCTTTATCGTCGTCCAGCTTGCTCAGTTTTGATCGTGGCGATGCTTGCCATACCCTCCGAGCGACGAAGACCGTTCCGGACCTACCTCGGTGACTGGCTATCGAATTGGAGTGCTTAGACTTAGGAGCATGGCCAGCTGGTAAGTATAAGCATAAATGAAAGCACAACTTTGCAATTTCACTTCAAAAAGTCCCGGGAAATTGTTCTGTATTCGTCAGTTTATCTCTAAAAATCTTCATCGCTCCATTCATCCTCGCCAGGTCGATGCAGAATCTGACTAATCCCCTCCCAGCTGCACGAAAAAAGAGGTTGAGGATCATTCCAAGTACGGCTCTGCCAACATCCGGGGTCCAACCCGAGATCTTGTCTCAGATCTTTCAACTTTGCCACAGGGTGGTCAATGTTGCTTTCATATAAGTCGTAGATACTCCGAAATCCGTCCGCATAATCTGGAAACCAGAGACACGCAATTTCCTTCAGAGAAACAGACCAATTGTGGCATTTGGCCAGCTCCAGAATTGCGCTATCATCTCCATCTTCACGTATAGATATTGGTGAGTGGACTTGGTGTTTATCTGGACCCCAGTGACCAGTAACTATGACCAACTTCGAACATTTGTCAACCGAGCTGAAGTTGCAAGACTGTTCGAAACTGAGCGTGAAGCTTCGCTCGGCCCCATGCAAGAGGTAGAGCAACCATACGGGCGCAGCAGATGCTGACGAGTCTGTTGTTGTCACAATGTTGTGCCATACCAGGTTCTGCCAACGGCTGACGCTGACAAAATTTTCATGGACAAGCATCAGCGAATTTGCGTCTGCGCCGTCTGAAAGACATATTGCCAAGCTTCGAAGCAGCCTGTCAAAGGGGGGAGGCGTGGGGGGCCAGAAAGGCCCACCCCCATTTCCAAAACAGTGGTTTTCCAGCGACGACGTGATAAGGTGTAATGCGGTTGCGCGTAGACTGCTGTCCAGATCCTCTGTTCTCCAAAACTCAAACAGGCCATACTCCGACGTCGCGAGAACAAAACAGGCTGCTGGGTGGCATCGGACGGCATTCGGCCCCAGGTACAGCCACCAGCCAGTCGTACTTCCCGAGCGCCACCGGCTGGTGAACCACGTCTCAAATACCATTTTTGAATTTGAATCGGACTCTACTAGCTGTTTCAACTGGTTCGTAGTGGAGAAGAGAGTTGAAGTATCCGGGTGATGGGTATGATAGTAGAGGGTGGTCAGGCGTCGCAAGTCGGATGCAAGCCATTCCCTTCCGTAAAGCAATTCTGATCTTGTGGTTCTCGGAGAGTCCTCACCGAAATGGGTGGGCAGCTGAGGCTCCACTGTCTCTAACTCGTCATACTCTGTATTTGAAAGTTTAGTGATGATCCTTTGAATTTGTAGCTGTTCATGCCAAGATAGGTTGTTTACCTTGGCTGATGGGCCAGACTTTGAGCTCCGCAATTATGGATTGACAGTAGAAATGTAACCTATCAAAGCCTTTCGAGTGCTCTTCGACGCACGCTTGAATTTCAGGAAGTTGGAAAAACTCGATGAGTGACCGATGCGCTAATGCCACATTTTCTTTCCTCACCACCACGTCTATTCCATGGAGCGCGCCAGTCTGCTTGTTGGACCCAATGCTGAGAAGCCCCTTGCAGAAACCAGTGATCTGCTTGTGGCAACGAGACAAGCGCATGCCCCTATCCTCTGCATTGCTTTCTCCTCGTATGTTGCTTGGAAAATCCAGATTGTGGTCGTAGTCATCCATGAATGAAAGATGTGTTAGAAATAGGCTTTTGCTGCACGAACGTACTCGAATTTCATCCAAAGCAAGAAGAAGTAACCTCATAGCTTTGCGACGCTTTACGAGATCCCTTTCTGTCTTGATTGAGTCAAAAATAACTCGAAACAGCTGCTCGAGTTCGGAGGGCAGCACATTGATGGACCTCCCAAGCTCCTCAATGCTTTCTCCTAACACCAGTCCCTGCTCGACGAGCCTCAGGGCCAGAGATACCCAGAGGAAGACACCTTCTGCCCTTTCGACGAGCGATTTACCCAGTTGAGCCACATCCTGGGGCTTAGACATCGATTTTACATCTTCGTTGTTTCGAAGTGTGTCGTAGACGAAAAGAAAGACATCGTGGCGAGTGACTTCGTGCAGTCGAAACTTGAGACACTTTGAGAAACGCTGTTGGAATATAGGAAGTTCGCGGCTGGACACGCAGATCTTGATGTTCTCGGATCCTGAATGAGCCCACTCAAACAAGGTCTTGACAAGTGCATCATCATGCCCTTCGAACTCGTCCAGTCCGTCGATGAAAAACGCAAATTTGTGTCTGAGTTGAACCTCAGCCGTATTTGTGAGCGTGATAAATGCGTCCCGTATATCGGACTGGCGAAAATGTATCGTCCTTCCTGGACTGGTAGTTGCTGCCTCCCATTGCGCAGGGAGCACCAGCTTTGTCAGATCTGGTTGTTGATCCAAGACAGAATACAAGAGCGATCGCAGCAGGCCCTGTAATGATTTTTGTGAGTCTGTTCCATGTCTCCAGAAGAAAAATGAAGCAAAAACGAGCTCCTTATCCTCTGTCCAGATCTTCAAGTACTTCCTGACCTGGTCACTTTCAGCAAGGAACTTCATCAACGTTGACTTTCCGGCTCCTGGTTTTCCAGAGATATGAAATATCCCATTTCCCTGTGAGAGCCAATTGGTAAAGCCTCGTCGGATCTCATGTCGTAAGGGCATCTCTTCTTCCAAAAGATAGTGCACGTCGGTGAACCATGGATCGTCCTTATCCTCGGTCGGCATAGTCAGTGGGCTAGCGGCCTCGTCTTCCAAGAGCCATTTGAATGTCTCGGTATGGGCTTCTTCGATACTTTCAAAGCGAGTTTCCATCTTTTCAAATCTGAGAGCATCCAGTATTTTGTTCTGCAAGACTTTGGAGACGGCCAAATCAGACAGATCGAGGACGGTACGTGCTTCATACTGGAGCTTGGAGTGTGGATCCAAGCCTGCCACAGCCTCTCTCAGCAATGCCATCTGGTGGTTAAGAGATCTCAATTCTTTCTCATGGCATCTGCCTGTCTGGGCGATCTCGCTCAAGCGACTAAGACTTTCGAGTCTGAAGCGCGAGGTTTGTTAGTCAATTATGCAGGACCAATAACAAACATACTTCAAAAGTTCTCACACTGACCTTGTGGTGTGCGATAGCTGCAAATGTAGCTGTTGACGGCATTGGTCCAGCCTAGCCTCCAAATCCTTCTTTTGGTCTTTCTTCCTCACATTTTGCACAATAGTGCTAAGAACCTGCCGCTTCGATTTTGGATTACCGGCTCTCAGCTTGTCTAGGAGCTTTCTCAACTCGTTTGTGAGCTGAAGGCACTTATCGGCAAGCTCTGTTAGCTGTCGTGCATCTGCCGACAAGTCTCCACGGCCAGAATTTGCGGCTACCAAATCCGTCGCCACAGTTTCCATGCGTGTATTGAGGAATTCGATGTGCTTGTTGGCTGTTGTCGTGCCTGTAGCCGACGCACGAACTTCTTTGGCAGCTGAGATGACCTCATATCCAAAGTCGATGAATGTGATGACACTTGAGACCAGGCCTATTGCAGAGAGAGGATCCATTGTGAAATGCAACAACTCTTCAACTGAAATGAATACGGCTGACGTTGAGCTGCTTGACACCGGTAAGGCGAGCCGATATCTGTCACGGCCTGGCGCTGGGTGAGCTTCACGGCTGGAGCTGCGATAGGAATGAGGGGTTTTGGGGATCATCAGATTCGAGGCGATTCCTGGCAGGTGTGATGGATTTGGGGCTGAACACGGCTGACTGCATGACCTACTCCATAAGCGAGGCCAATGAAACGCTGACAGGCATCTTGCTCAGATCGGCACTATGTTGTGTACGAATGTCGAAACATCTTCGAGGATAACTCCATCCTTTTCCGGGTTGACATGTTGGAGAAGACAGAGGTTGAAATGATCTGCCAATTTAACTTACTAAGTGATGAGTCGTACCACAACAGTGAGATCTGGGCTGCCGTTTCTTTGGGCAGAGCAGTGTACACTTCCAAGCCGCCAGTTGCGGGTTTGTTCCACCTGCTACATATCAGAGTCTAATTACAGCATCTTCGAACTTTTGCCAGACGTGCTGTCGCCACACTGAACCAGAGTTGACGCTGGTTGTTGGCAATGTTGAAATTACGACTACCTATCAACGTTTTGACCAAAGCTGGAGCAACTTTCTCACCTTGAGGAACCGGAGACTGGTCTGATAAACATCGCCTGCGGAATGGTAGCTTTTTAGATGGTTGCGTACACATGAAGCATGTACAATCGATATTAACCAGCGGCGATTCCTTACACTCGTTCTGCCGTCGTGTCAGCTCTGACATGAAGCCATCTTATGAACAAGGAGATGCACGGCACATCCACCCGGGCAAGAAGGAAACGTCAAGTAGCGAGTTATATGAGAAATCAATCGGAGATTCGCACCTGCAAAAACGGAGGGTACAGTGGGTAAATCGCTCACCTATAACCAATTTGCACACCTCCCGCATACACACACACACTACCAGTAGGTCTTTGACAGTCATTCACCTAAACACTGTGAACCAATGACGTTTTTGCAACAAAACCGTTTTCCCACAAAACTCCAGCCTCTACAACACCAAAGTTCATCCCACTCCAGCCACACCGCCGACATCCACCCTGTCAAACAGTTACACACCATCTGCCTTCTCAATCTCAATCGTGACCCGTTTCTTGAGGTGCCATGGATCTCGGTCGCCAGCATCAAAAAATCTCGGCGATCACCGCCACAGCTGGAGAAACAACGCCTCGACTGGTTTCTTAGACCACGTATGGCCGCGAGAGCCAGCAATCGAAGTCAATCGCAAGCTAGCCGTTGCATTTCTCCCCGCCGATACTTTTGCCGATGCCCAAATATCCCAATTTGCCCAGGGGTCGTTCCACCGCCTCTACCGCCTGACGTCGGGGCTCACGACTGCAGAGTACCTGATGCGCGTGGCCCTGCCGGTGGACCCTGTTTTCAAGACGGAAAGCGAGGTTGCCACGATGGAATTCGTCCGACGTCATTCGTCACTACCAGCCCCCCGAGTCGTTGCCTATTCAGCCAGCGCCTCCAACGAGCTCGGGTTCGAGTGGATTCTCATGGAGAGAATCGACGGCGAGCCCCTTGCGGCCGTCTGGGGCGCGATGCCGTTTGAAGTGAAATGAATCTGACCGCCGATCTGGCCCGCTCCTTCGAGTAGCTCTGAGAACGGCCGTTTCCACTGCTAGACAGCATCTACTACGCCGATGTGTGGAATAAGGTCGGCTACGTGCCGCCGCTGGCATGTTCCCGGGATGCCGAGCAGCATGTCCTCGACATTGGTGTCGACGGCGACTTCGTCATTGGCGAATGGTATCACCACGCTTCTTCCGGGATAAACGCCTTCTGCTGCGGCCGGAACGCGGACCATTCGCCACGGCGCGGGAGCTGGTCACGGCCGAGACAGAGCTCATAAGCCGACGCGCTCGGGACCTTTCACCCTCGCCCACGGACCCGTACTACTGCGAAATTGACGCGATACTCGCCAATGACGGAGATGAGGTGCTTGAAATAGCTGATGAGCTAGTCCAGGTCGTGCCGCGCATCTTCTTCGCAGATGATGGCCCGGAGGACGCGAAGCTGTTGTGGCACGACGACTTGTCATTGAAGAATGTGCTCGTAAATCCCGAGACCCACAAGCTAGTCGGTATCGTCGACTGGGAGTCAACGAGCATCGTCCCGTCGTGGGAGACCAAAGGCGGGGTTCCGCATTTTCTTCGAGGAATTTCAGTCGAGGAACCCCCACCGCCTGGTACTATTTCAGCCGAGGAGGAAAAGGGCCTAGGAGAGATCCGGAAAGATTGGGA
>JACBFG010000038.1:323942-335543 GCA_013435955.1 Diaporthe sp. HANT25 | reverse complement strand
GGGGGGGGGGGGGGCAAGTCAAACCGTTGCTCTGAAGGTAGACATTTCCGAGATATTGGGCGATTTCGAGGACAGATGGACCAGGGCGCGGTACTGGTTGCAGCAAAACTTCAGGACCAACAAACACAAGGCCGAGGAGAGGACTGCCGACAGCGGTTAGGTCTTTTCCGGCCAATGCCTTCCTTCTGGCATATGAAGACATCCAATCTCGTCCGCACCCCGATCCGTCAGCCAACCACTTGCTGCGGTCCTCATGCAGGTTGGCGGGCTCTTACCGTCATCCGCCACTTGGCAGCCAGCCACCTGCTGCTTTCCGCGTGTCGCCTAGCTACTTACTTTTCATGCATTCGATTTGAGCTCGGAAGCAGTTTATCCGATGCAAGTCGCTAATCAAGTACTTAATGAGAGCCACATGCTGCTTGAGAGGCGGGGATATACCTTTTCTCCCGACTTCCTCAAGCTACAAGACTCCGTTATACAACCTCCAAGAGACTTTCGCATAGCCATCCACGCATGCTCACGTCAAATCATCATATTTACGCTGCGAGCTGACGATTCTTTTCCCCCAAAGTCTCGCTTCTTGAAGTATTGATGAACAGGGTGGTGGTGAAGACAAGGCCAGGCGACTCCATTAAATTTCGGATGCAAGGGCTCATCATTGAAGTCAGATTGAGATACTGTGTCAAATTCGAATATTTTCCATCCGACCGAAGCTCATGGTCCTGAGGTACCTTCTATAAGTTTCATCTATACTTTTGAGGGATGGCTTCTCTACTCCTAGGTGCAACGAGGTTCTACAGCGGTCCCGGCGCCACCCAGCAGGCTGGTGGCGGCATCCGCGCTCCACAAAGTTTTGAAATGCAGTTGAGTCTCTTGGAGCAGATGAATAAGAAGAGGATTATGATGGCGTCTCAAAGACAGGAAGATCCAGGCAAGGTCCATTGCAATCGACCGCACAACCATACCGCCGGCTTCTTTGCAGTGAAGGGTCCCAAGAGACGCACGCATCTAGCCAAGCTTTGATGCAATTGGACCCCAGTTCGACGAAATCGAGACCAATAACCATGGAAAGATCCGACCTAGTCTTCACTTCTATCGCATTGCTATCGCACGGCATTTTGTCAGATCGGAAAGATCTAAACAAGAAACCTCGGATTGAGTGCTGGAATATGAAGTGATGACCATTTTGATGGAAGCAACGAGCGGATTCGATGGATATATCGAGACGCTGAAGAACGGCCTAGCTATGATCAACTGGCGGACCACGAGGTTATTCGAGTATCAAGTACTGGAAAGTTTCCATATCCTCGAGTCATAGAGCCGCGGCTACATTGTGCGTGCCCTCCATCTTTGCAAGTGTAAATATCTGATTTCTTATGAACAGTCACAGGTCTTCCTCGACGTAGTCAATATGAATACAATTGCCTTAATGCGTCCCTGGTAATCCACTCTTGGCTCTCCGGAATATAAACCCTTCCAACCAGAACCACCGCAACCACAAGTAACAGCAACTGCAAGCCGGCCGTAACTCCCAGGATCACCGCAAACGCAATCGGGTCCTGTAACTCCAAACGCACGCCCTGGGCCGGGGACTGGCCTTGGATAACCATGCGCGGATTCGTCGACGCAGCGGCAGCCACGACGCCGATGGCGTGCCGCGCAAGCAGGTCCGCCATGTCAGGCGCGCTGTTGTTGAAGGGCGTACCGAAGTGGAGTTCCCAGTTGTAGCTCCGACTGAGCGGCGCGTTAGGGTCAGTGGAGGTTAGCCCGTTCAGCGCGATGGCCTGGGCGGCCGCGGCGGCGAGCATGGGCGCGAAGGTGAGGTTGTCCAGGTCCGAGACGGGCGGTGGGTCGGAGGACACGGTGATGTTGCACTCGTAGTAGAAGAAGAAGCTGTTCGGGTTGTCGAAGGACCCCGGGACGGCCTCGCCGCTCTTTGGCTCCAGTACATGCACGGTGCTGCATCCCGGTCCGCACTCGCCTGTGCCGCAACCGACCCGTGAACCGCAGACGTCGGTCCGGAGTTGTCGTAGGATGGGGACCGTACCAAATGTGTTGGACTCGAGGCCCCCGGCGACGGAGTCGAATGTGAAGTCCCTTCCGCTCGTTTGGTTGATGATGATCAGCGACTGGTTTCGGTCTATGGTTGTGTTGTACTCTGGCGTTGCACACACGGCTGAAGATGAGACTTTCCTGTCTGAGTAGACAGCCACGTAGTTCGTTCCAGCGGACGCAATGTCTAGCGCCGAATTGAGATAGTGATATTCCCAGTGGTCCTCGGCCTTCCAGAACGCGGAGGGGAATTTGCCCAGAGGTTGTCCAGCCAGTGGCATGGACGGGAGGACTGAGTAATTGTAACTGCCTCCGATGTCCCCTAGTATACTGGCTCCCAAGCTCTGTAGGGTGGAATCTAGATCGAATGGGCGAGAGAATTCAAAACGCCCTGTGCCGCGCGCAAAGTTGCTCATATCAGGGACAAAGACAGAGCCCTGCCCTGACAGGTACACATCGTCAACATGGGGCTCAGCCTCGAATGTCAGACTGATGACAGCGATAGCGGCTTGCATTCCCTGAATAAGTGCATGTGTTAGTATCGAAAACATTTGACGTTCCCGTTATTGTGGATCTGAGACTTACAATATTCAACAATAGCCATATTGAACAAATCATCTTGGTGACACCAGAAGATGACCGCCAGATCAATTTGGTAACATTGACCAAGCTGTCACTATGCAAGATGAGTTCAACCTAGAATCAATATTCATATTAATAATCTATTCAGAGAAATCCAGGGAGAATCTTATATACCTCAGACAAATCCCTCCTTTTAAGGCCGAGGAACCACCATCGCATGTGTTTTGCGATATCTTTGAGGGCACTTGCAATATTGAGACCCACAACCAGACTCAGGGTGACAACAATGGACTCGAAGATCGACTTGTCATTGTTACTAAGGACCCTTCCTGAGTAAAAATGCACAGTTAGGACGAAGCCCATCAACAGCAGAGCTGTGATCAACCATTTGATCAGGCCAGCGACCGCAAAGGCCCAAGGACTTTTCTTGCCCCTTGCTGCATTAGGCTTGTCGCCCAAAGGCCTGCCATCGGGCTGGTCTGAAACTTTCAGTCTATTAGCCAGATATGAGCAGTTTTGAGTTTATTGGCAAATTCCTACCGGTCTCTTGCCTGTACCCACGTCCAGAGTCCTTTTCGGGCGTGAGAACGAGCCCGAAAGAGTCTGAAGAAGTGATGGTCTTTGGGTCATCCCTGAAGTGACTCGACCCCATCGGTAAGACGGTTTGACCCGAGCATAAAAGCTCTACGTCTTGACATTTGTGAGGACAGAGATCGGTCATTTGAGCTCAGCTTCAAGCTGGGAAACCTCTCGAATTATACAGGCAGCTAACAGCACCTCAAACACATCCCTGACAATCAGCACCGCCATGGTTGTTGTGAGCCAATGGATTGACGCGGTGCAGAATCCTTCCGGGGCAATTTTTGGATTGGCATAAGGCTGCGACGGGGTCTTATAGGTTGAACCCCTGTAAGATGCTGACACTTCGACAATGCTCACCCGCCAAGGCGAGCGCACAGGCGCCGAATGCTCAGCTGGCGACTGCACCAATCTGGTAGCATGAGAATAGAAAACAAAAGCAAGCTGGTTCTCGATATGATGCCTTGGCAAGTGGAAAGAAAATTGTGTTAGAATGAGCTATGAGCTAGAAAAATGATAGTGGATGCAGCGAAATATGTTGTACAATACGTTCTACCGTTGTCAAGTCCCGTCGTTAACATGAACTCCGTGTCTTGGCGTGTGGGCTGTCAGATGCATACACAATAGTCGAGGGGGGATTACCTGCCCGAATACGGAGGATTGCATATGACTGCCTGATATTTATCAAATGATAGATATAAAGGCCAAACCCGCACATATCCTCCTGTCTTGTTTCCTTGAGTGCAAAACAGGACATCGACCTCGACAATCCAAAAATGTCTGCTTCAACGGACCCAAAGAGCCACTCATCACCCCTTGCAACAGGCAGCAGCAGCGAACAGGCGATTGCATCCATCATCGCCAGCTTCCCCTCAGATGAATCGATAGATGTCTTCCTCGACTTCGCCTCGAAAGATGGCCTCCCCTACGGCATCACCACCATGAAGAGTATGTACTCTGTAATATCACACGAGAATTTTCCCAACTGAACTTCCGTCTCTGTAGCTCGCCTGGCCCTTAACTTCAAGGGACATACCTACACCACCCGCTTCCTCCTATACCCTCAGGTCTGCCCTGTCCTCTCTTCTCCACCACTCTCCCTCCCTCCCCGTCCTTCTCCTCCATCCATCGCTCCGTACACCCTGCCCACCGCGCGCATCGCCGGGAGCTGGACCACCGATTCGCTCTCCATTGTTCGTGCCCTCGAGGCTGCCTACCCGGATGCGCCATCTTTGCGACTTGGGTCTCAAGCGGACTTGATACAGACTGTGGAGTCCCTGATCATGAAGATCGCGACCCCACTAGTGGCGATCTTCCTGCCCGCGGTGTGCAACAAATTGCTCCCGGGACCAAGTGAAGAGTATATCAGGCGCACGCGGGAACCGATGTTTGGCAAGATAGAGGATCTAGAGGAGAAAGTGAGACGGGAAGGGGAGGAGATGTGGAAGGCGGCGGAGAGCCCAGGGCGGGAGCTGGCGGAGTTGATAAGGGGCTGGTGGAAGGAGGCAAAAGGGAAAGGGCCGTTCTTTGAGGGCGATGTGCCTGGATATGCGGATTTGATTGTGGTGGGATTTCTTTGGTCTACAAGGCGGCATGGGGAGGAATATTTCGAACGGGTGATGGAGTGGGATGAGGCCTTTCGCGGGCTGTGGGAAGCATGCGGGCGATGGATGGAGAAGAGGGATTGAGATGAAGAGAAATGCCGTGATGCGTTTTGGACTGCATCGTGTCTGTTGGCGTCACGTTATCCAAGAGAGAGCTGCTAGGTTCAGCACAACTCCTTGCAACGAAAGACGGTACAGTTGCATACAAGTCTGAGCTCTTCGATCTTAACCCGAAGCTGTCATACCTTCCAAAATGAATTGCAAAAGGCATGCATGCTCTCTGAGAAGTGAACCAATTTTCATTTTACTACCCAGTGATCAAAGTGTCATCATGAGTTGAGTTTATGAGCGCTCAAGGTTGGAGTGAGCGCCCTGGACCAGGGGAAGTCATAATAAGCTGTGGTCCGTGCCCATCCCCTGCGGCCTGTAGCTTCGCTGGACACTTGGGCAGCTCTAGCTACGGACATGTGAAACATAATCAATACAACCAACTACCATCTGGGCCACGATTTGCAAACGAACGAAGCCTCGTGGCTGTCACTCGCCGGAAAGACGGCCGAACGCCCAACATGGCCGACCTCGAAAGAACCGTGCTGGACTTCTACCAGCTGTCGGACCCGTACCCTGTCGAGTGGCCGGCCGAGAAGGACAACAGCGACGTATCGGAAGATGAGGAGACCAAGAAGAAGATCAACCGGCGCAAGTCGAGATACCAGGCGCTGGAGAGGGCCGTCAGCAATAGAGTTAGCATGCTTCCTGGGCAAGAGAAGTCAGCGAATGGCGTGGGAAACATCGTTCAGAAGGACGAGCCCGACCCGTTGGGCACCACCGACAGCGTCGTCAGGACGTTGAAGCAGCTCGGTGTTCCCGTGCAGGAAGACCCGCGACTACGAAATCGATTCCTCATGTCCTCAACCACGTTCTCACCGGCGCTCTTCCTCTCCCAAATGCATTCGACGGCGGACACGCAGTCCCTGCTAAACGGCCTGGACATCCTGTCCCAATCTATCGACCAGAAGAGTGCCTCCCTCAAGGTTCTCGTCGAATCCAACTTCGAGCGCTTCGTGCGCGCAAAAGCTACTATCGACAACGTCTACAAAGAGATGAAGTACCGCGGAGTAGACCCCACGCCCCCGGCCAACCGACCGCGCGCACACTCGAGACATGCTAGTAGGAATAGCTTCCGCAGCAGCAGCGGGATGGGCTTGACCAGCCCAATGGCGCCGGATCCCAGGAAGAAGAATGCGCTCGTGAAAGAGAGCGAGTACGGAGTTTCGGGCATCAAGGGCCCGCTGCTGGACGTGTCGGCAAAGGCAGAGGACGTATGGGGGCCAGCGTTGGGCGGGCGGGACAAGGAGGAGAGGCTCAAGGACGTGGCTGCGAATCTGGAGAAGCACCGGGAATATGTCGAGATCAGCGCGGCGATCGCGGAAAGCATCAAGCGGAAGGACCACGAGGCGTTGGTCGAAGAGTACAACAGGGCTAGGTCGTTCGCAGACGAGGCTCGGCTGCTTTCTCAGGGTGGAAGCAAGGAGGAGAAGCTGCCGGACCACCAATTATACCAGATCCTCCTAGCTGCCCGGATGTGGCACGATGTTCACGAGCAGATCGAGGCTTTCAAGCGGGACATGTGGAAGAAGCTGGTCAACCTTCATACTGCACCGAAATCCGAACTCGCTGGACGCCAGGACCAGCACATGGAAATTATAAGTCTCTTGCTCGAACTGGGCGTGGAGGAGAACCCCATATGGATCTGGCTTCTCAGTCGCTACGAATACCTAAAGAGTAAGGCTACGTCAACGGCAGACAGGACCAAGGTCGAGATCGAGGTGGCAAGACGGCGAATCGCGAGCGCCGAAAAGCCGGGATCTCAGGCGATCGCCACGCATTTGAAGACTATCGCACGGCAGTCGATAGAGAGCAAGGCTCACTCCTTCGATTCAGCCGATATCGTGGAGCTGTGGGAGAAGATTTACTCGTTCTTGAATAATATGATGTCTTCTCAGGGCATCATCGGAGAGGTCGTCGACTTCTGGCAGACTGTCCAAGGCTTTTTGGAAGGAAGGACTCAGACATCTATGCCGACGGGCTACAACGGCGAATCTCAGAAGCACCACGAGCTGACCCCAGAATGGGCAGCGGACCTACAAAAGGGCACACTGGAACTGGTCGACATGATCCGCGAGCATGTCTATCTGTTCTTCATTGGCCCGCCACCCGACGATCTCTCCATGCTCCTCTCCCCTATGCCCTCAGAGCCCAGCACACCTTTGTCTGCTGCTCTAGGCGGCGTGGCTCTCACGCCTAACACGCTCAGAGACCCTCGCATGCACTTGGACCCGGGCAGCATCCCGCCTCCATCTCCAAGGCGTGGAGAGCAATGGGAGAAGTATGCCTTCTGGCCCCCATGGTCCAACTCGGTCAGTGCTGTGCACTATCTCGCCAAGATACTCGCCGTCATCGGCTCAGGGTCATGCGATATGGCCAGCCTGGCGCCTGTTGCTCGAGGCGATGGTGCAGTTCTCGAAAAGCTGAGGACTCTTGTCGCATCCGTTAGAGAGCGGTGCGTATCGGCTCTGTGCGCCGCGTGGAACAAGGACGCAGAAAACATCAAATATGTGGAAGACTGGAGCAGGTCCGCCGAGCGGAAGGATGTGACCAAGATGCCTGCCAGCTTCAAGGCATTCGAGAGCGCCCTCCTCACGGGTATGCAGCAGATACTGTACATTTCCGAAGCCATGTCGAAACCTGGCGCAGGCGACATTGTGCAGCCGCCCCCTACGAAACTGCTGCAGACAGTGCGCAGTCAGTACGTCACGACGCTGTACAAAGCTCTGAGTGGTATGGTGGAGAATGCAGAGCGATCCCTCCGGAAGACGGATGACGACTGGACGACCGAGGAGGGTTTTGTTGTTGTGAACGGAGGCAGTTCGCGGGTTGCAAGCATGAGCGGCGCAACTATCAATGCTGGCGACAGGGTAAGTCCAAGTCCGCCCTTGCGTGCAGGTTACACATATGCTGACCACTTTTTGCAGAACGTCCGTATGCTTCTGACCCTAAGTAACTTCCAATCGCTCCGTGCAGAGGTCGTGCCTGGACTCAACACACAGTTCGAGAATGCGTTCTCCGTCAAGCTCACCGACGAGACACTCAAGATCAAGGACGTCCTCGCCCAGATCGACGCCCGTCTCTTCCAATCCTACACCCGGCCGTACATAGAATCCCTTCGGTCTGTGATCCGCACGGGCGTCACAGCACCGGACTGGGCGCCCGCCTCCCCGAACGACAAGCCGCGCGAGGTCAAGCCGTACGTGTACGAGGCGCTGCTGAGCCTGGTGCTGGTGCACACGCAGGTGTCCACGACGGCGGCGACGCTGACGAGCCAGGTGCTCTCGTACCTGCTGGAGCTGTCGTCGCGGGAGCTCCTGGACGCGTTCCGGACGCGGCCCCGGTACGACCTGGCGGCGCTGATGCAGGCGACGCTGGACGTCGAGTTCGTGGCGCAGACGCTGTCGCAGTACATGACCGAGAAGGCGACGGAGCTGCAGACGACCATCTACCAGGAGCTGGACTCGCGCACCGACAACGACGCCCGCGCCCGCCTGCAGGCCGAGCTGCCCGAGATGCGCAGCGTGCTCAAGAGGCTGCGCGAGGCGAGCAAGAACGAGTTCGCCTGCTTCCGGAAGCCGAGGCGGAGGGACGGCGCCCCTGGCGGCGCGGGCGGGAGGGGAGACACGAGCAGTGTGTCGACGACGATGTCCATGGCTGGATCGATCTAGTAAGGTGCAGGGGCAGATCTGTTGCGGATGAATTAAATGGCACGAGCGCGCTCGGAGTTACTAGATGGATGGCATTTATAATTGATGCATTGCTTTGCAGAGCCCCTAACTACTTTACAGTCTACAATTTCGTAGCCCCCGAGCAGCAACACCCTTCTTCCCCCCACGTCTTCCCCAGTGTGCGTGATGTGTGTGTATTTGTATAATCATCCCCTTTCTTGCCCCCCTCCCCGAGATTTGATGAAAAAGGTGCCGACGAAGGCGGTGGTGTCTGTATGTAGTCGATATGCTGAACCAAGTATGCATCCTCTCCCCCTGTACTCCAACAGTGGCCCCCATCCAAGCCTCAGCCCTCGTGTGTGAGCGGTAGGTAGGTAGGTGGGTGAGTGTGTGTGAAGGTTGTAGACCTAAAGAGAAGTTTTCGGTGATTCGTGGTCGTCATGGTGGCATCTAGGAAACTGTGGCATGTCTCCCCCGTGCGTGTGATATTCTCCTTCAAAGAGTCTCCGCTACTTTACAGCTTGGCGATGATGGCGGCGGCATACTCGTTGGTCTTGGCCTTGCCGCCCAGGTCGCCGGTCAGGGCCTTGCCCTCGGCGAGGGTGGCGAAGGCGGCCTTCTCGATGCGGTCGGCGTAGTCGCCCAGGCCCATGTGGCGCAGCATCATCATGGAGGAGAGCAGCAGGGCGGTGGGGTTGGCGAGGCCCTTGCCGGCGATGTCGGGGGCGGAGCCGTGGACGGCCTCGAAGATGGAGCACTCGTCGCCGATGTTGCCCGAGGGGGTCAGGCCCAGGCCGCCGATGAGGCCGGCGCACATGTCGGACAGGATGTCGCCGTAGAGGTTGGGCATGACGAGGACCTTGTCGTTGTAGGGGATGGGGTCGGTGGTCATCTTGAGGCAGGTGTTGTCGAGCAGCTCGTCGTCGAGCTCGATGCCGGGGAAGTCCTTGGCGACGTCGCGGGCGGTGGACAGGAACAGGCCGTCGGACAGCTTCATGATGGTGGCCTTGTGGACGACGCGGACCTTGTTGCGGCCGATCTCCTGGGCCTGCTGGAAGGCGAAGCGCAGGACGCGCTCAGAGGCCTCGCGGGTGATGAGCTTGATGCTCTGGACGACGCCGTCGACGACGGTGTGCTCGATGCCCGAGTACTCGCCCTCGGTGTTCTCGCGGATCAGGACGGTGTCGACGTTGTCGTAGGGGGTCTTGTAGCCGGCGACGGAGCGGCAGGGCCGCAGGTTGGCGAAGAGGTTGAAGGTGCGGCGCAGGGTCAGGTTGAGCGAGACGTGGCCCTTGCCGACGGGCGTGGCGAGCGGGCCCTTGAGGGCGACCTTGTTGCGCTCGATGCTCTCAATCGCAGAGTCCGGGATGGCCGTCTTGCCGTCCTTGAGGATCGGCGTGACATCGACGGGCTCCCACGCGACGGGCGCCTTGGCCGCGGCGAAGATGTCCTTGACGGCCTGCGAGATCTCGGGGCCGATACCGTCACCCTCGATCAGACTGACGGGGAAGTTGCCGTTCTTGTCCTTGACGCCGTTGTACTTGGCCACCCTCTCGCCCGAGATCCATCTCCTCTGGCATTGTGTCTGGCTGAAGGCGACGGTGGCGCGGGGAGCTGCGCGGGCGAACTGGCGCCGCGCAGGGGCGGCCATGGAGCGGACGGCCAGCATTTTGGGCGAGTGTGAGGGAGAAAGAGTAAGTAGGTGGGTGGATAAGGATATATGCCAATTCCCAATTCGGAGGGGGTCCCAGAATAACAACAACAAGCACGGCAACAAATGAAAGTCTGCCGACGAGGGTTGATCACGGAAAGAAAGAGTGCCTGAAGATTGAGGGGAGAGAGGAAAAGTAAGAGGACGAGGTTGGAATTGAAGTTGAAGTTGGTTGTCAAAGATCACACACAGCAAAACGTCAACCGAAGGCCAAGCCTGGGCCGGAGCTCCTCTGCGGGTGCCATTGCCAGCCGCTAAAAAGATTCACCCACCAGGATCCTGCGCCATTTTGCCTTTACTCCGACATGGCCGAACATACCCGACTCGGGTCGGCTCCAAGACTGCCATCCCGCCGAGCTGCGAGGCTCCGCTAAAATTTATTTTATCTGCTGGGCTTATCGCTAATCTTGGCCATCAAGGTTCCACTCTGAAGTTCTATTCTGCAGAGGCTCTGCTACATTTTCAACATCGCGACACTGTCACTGCACCTTCAGCCACTGCCCATCACCCACAACCGACCACCCGTTTGCATCCTACAGAATGGGCTCAAAACGACCACACGATGAGGTCGAGGGCGAGGGGGGAGCCCCATCCGCATCAGCAGCCCCAGAGGCAAAGAAGCGCAAGGGCTTCCGCGTCGGGCCAGAGAACCTCCCGGACGGCGCGTGGCGGCGCAAGAACACCAAGATCAAGCACGAGCTGATCCACAAGGCAAAGATCAAGAAGGACTACGCCAAGGTCAAGGCGGAGCTGCAGAAGGAGCGGGAGAGGCAGCAGGAGGAGCACAAGCCCGCCACGACGGCGGCAGCGGCAGAGGAGCCACAGATCCACCCGGACCGGCAGCAGCGCATGTACGACGACCAGCTGGACAGACAGCACGTCAACCCGGAAAGGCAGGCCTTCCTCGACGGCGAGAGGGCGGGTCCACGTAGGCGGGCGAGGAGGGAAGAGCCTGCACCTGAGGGAGCACAGGGAGAGCAAGACGACGACGAAGCTACAAACACGAAGCCGCATACATCGACGACACAGCCGACAGAATCCACATCACAACACGACGACCACCCCAAGCCCCGACACGAGAGGCGCAAGCGCCGCCCAGACTACTACGACAAGGCGCGGGAGGAAGGAAGCCGCAAGAAGGCCGAGGCCGAAGCGAAGAAGGCCGAGGCCGAGAGGCGCGAGCAGGAGCGGGCGCGCAGCATCGACGAGCGCGAGCGCACGCGGCGGGCGATGCTCAAGGCCAAGGGGTTCTCTGCGTCGGGCAAGCCGCGGGGAAAGCCCAAGCTTGGGCGTG